>JAAZQE010000020.1:0-65779 GCA_013620735.1 Clavariopsis aquatica
CTACTACTACTACTACTACTACTACCTCCACTGTCACATTTTGATCGTATTCGCGCTCTGGTCGTGGCAGATTAATTGTCCTCAATATGCTAGCCCTCACCAGCCCAACAGGAAAACTCGGATCTGCCGTCCTATCCGCCATCCTCGAAAACAACCTCATCGATCCCAAGGCACTCGTCGTCTGCGTACGGCCACCATGCACATCTATTATGTCAGCTAAACTCCTCTACAGACATCGTCGGACCCCAACTCTGCCAAGTTCAATTCCCTCCGTGCCTCAAACATTGCCATCCGCCATGCCAACTTCGATAGCCCTACCTCGCTCGAGACCGCCTATTCGGGATGCACCAAGCTCTTCCTCGTCTCCACGCCACGCATCTCCATGGACTACAATGATGCTCCACTCTGGGATGGCAGGGAAGCGCACCACCGCGCTGCCATTGATGCTGCTGTTAAAGTCGGCGTAAAGCACATATACTACACCTCCCTCGCGTTTGGTAACCCGTCTAAAGCAGGTGTGATGCGTGCACATATTCGGACCGAGGCTTACCTCGCTAGCCTGAAACATGTGCAGTGGACTGTGATTAGAGAGGGTCTGTACAATTCAAGTTGGCCACTATATTTCGGATACTACTTTGGTTTGAAGGATGATACTAGAAAGGAAGTCATTGTGGCTGGTGATGGACCGTTATCTTGGACGTCCATTGCCGATATGGCATTTGGGACAGCAACAGTCCTTGCCGCACCGAGCGAAGAATGGGCTGGAAAAACGTTCTACCTCTCCCAGAACAAGACTTGGACTCTCGCAGATGTTGCAAGGATCGTGTCCAAGGTAAGGGGAGAGAGTGTGCAATTAAAGGTTTTGAATAAGAAGGAACATGAAGACTTCTATATAGTGAAGATGGGGATGGATCGGCCAGCTGTGGAGTGGTGGAGTAGTACATATGACGCTTTGAAGGATGGGGAGTGCAATATCACCGACACCACATTGGAGGAGATATTGAAGCAGTCCGGGCGCAAACCAGATCCTTTGGAGGCGACGATTGAGGAGATGCTGAGGTAGCCATGCGGTGGTTCAGATATGTCATGCTCTTGCAACCAGAACCTAGAATCGGCCTGGCACCGTCTCAGTGTCACTCACTTCCTCATCACAACCTCACAATTGACCAAGCAATACCATCCATCTACATGCTCCATCCACCTATGCATGTCTTTCACGATAAGATCAACTTCTTCCCTCGTTGCCCCACGCTCCATAAAGGTGTCCCCCGTGCCACCCTCGGTTAATCGCCCCATCATGGGTAATGCAAACGCACTCCTCTCTTCCTCAGTCGCACTCACCACCGCCACAGCCCGCTTAACCATCTTTTTCGGATCAAACCCAACCTTTCGACCCCAAGCATGCACCATACTCCCGGTTCTTGTATTAGGTGGATGAGGAGGGTTATCCGGGTGTTGCAGGTCCGTGGCGCCGTGCATCATATCGTAGAAGTATTTTGTGAAGAGCTGCAGACCGGGGAGGTACGGGTAGTATCGGTAAGGCAGATCGGACTCGCGACTACACACTATCCCTCCTGGCTGGAGAACACGGCGTATTTCCTTCAAGCCCTTTTCGGGATCCGGGAGGTGGATGAGGACTTGATTTGTGAAAACCACGTCGAAAGTATCGTCGTCGTACTTTAGTCCCTCGAGGACATTGCCGATTTCGAAAGCAATGTTTGTCAGTGGTTGATCTTGTTTATGCAGATGGCTTCTTGCTTGGCTTAAGACATCTTCGGTGAGATCAATGCCAGTTACACTGCCTTCGGGTACGTATTTCGCGAAACCGACACTGATGGTGCCGGGGCCGCAGCCTACATCTAAGATTTTCATGTTTGGTGCAAGGTAGGGGAGAACAAAGGAGCCATCAACTTCCGCAGTTCTCCGCGCGTGGGCAGCAGTCACCGTAGGGTGGTATCCCTGGTGGTAAGTGGATTTTGTGGGCGTGGCCATGACGGACATGATGGAAAGTTTATAGTGCCGAACTGCAGTCAATATAGGTAGGTGTTGATGTCGACTGTTAGGCCATGAGGCCTTGAAGCTACGTGAAGGAGAGCAAATTCACCCAGAGCCCCACTGTTAGTGAATTGGGGATTGGGGACTATGATAGTGGCGGAATTGTGGCTGTACACTAGGCGAGCGGTGACGTCAGGTGGGATGGTGGGGGTGCTGGATGGCACCAACGACATCGTTCTCTCGGCGTCCGATATCACGAGCTACTATAACCTACCCTCTTTGGACGAGGTGAGGTAACTACAGTATCTACACTCGAAATGGGTGCTCTCATACTTGTATCAACATCTGACAGTATTCCCGGGCCAGATGAGCCACTTGTGGATCAACCAGTGTCACGTGACTAGAAATCGGATTGAAATCAACGGCTTGTCGGTCCTCTGAAACAGCTACAACCCCCTGTCAAAACGTCAAACTATTCCATCATCCCCAGCGACATTCGACATATACTCCATCTTGCGCCATCTGTTTCAACCCTGCAACCTGAGACCGCGAACCCGATACCAAACAGCATCCCAAAATAGTTTTGCAAACTCAAATCACGGAACAAGGCTCGAAAGCACATCACGCACGGGGCTGGAAGTTTTCTCGAACCTGTCGATTGATATTGGAAATCATTACATGCGTAATACCAACGCCCCAGTATGCACTCATCCCACGGATAATCAAAACTCCATGAATCACAGAATAGCACAACATCAACCCTACTCATCTCGCCGATTACGGACCCCTCAGCCGTCTCAAATAACTAGGTCCTTCTTCACGATCTTGGTAGTCTTCAGAGCAGCTTCTTCGGCCGCTCTCTTGGCCTTCCTCGCTGCCTGGGCTCCTTGAATCTTCTGTGCCAAGAAGGCCGCTCCATCGTCCGCTCGCTGTCCGTACGTCAAGTGAGCGGGAAGAATAGTGAGTGTGCCAACACACACCAAATCACCTGGCTGGCAGATGATCTTCGTCTTCTCCGGGGGGAAGTTCGGGATCTGGTTGTTGTCCTTTTTATTCATTAGTGACTTGTGTGACACATGGCCATAGAAGGAAATATATACCTGCTGCTTCTGGGTATCGCCATACAGAATCACACCTGCAATCTGATTCTGCACCGCCGGGTCCAAGGACTCAATTGCACGGTGGCTAACTGCAGCACCTTGACTGTACCCTCCAGCTACGATTATAGAGTCTGGGCACTGGGATGCCATGGCATTCAGCGTGTTCTGCATAGACTGCTTGCTCTGCGTGTCGGTGCCTCCAGGGAGAGTGTTAGGCGCAAGTGCAGCAGCATAGTCAATGCCTTCAGTAGCGACTTTATTGGCACCGAATTTAGCCTTCAGAGCATCGGACGTAGGCGGGCCAACGATGGTTCCCTATGGTGGGTCAGTATGCGGCTTTGATGGAGGACGAGGGGGTAATCACCATGTTTCCAGTCTCGGTAGACCCACGAGCAAAGGCAAACATGATATCTCTGCACCCTCCTTGGGAGAATTCCTTTGAGGTAGTCTTGGTCTGGCGTTGCTCAATTGCCGCAGAGCTGGCAAGGCCAGCCAGAAGAGCTGTGATGAAGGTCTTGGTGTACATGTTGAGTATCGGGAGCTAATTGTATGCCTTGGGCACGTAGGGGAATCGTAGGGTGGGTGAAGAGTGAGAAAAGCAGAAAGATGTAGTAACTGAGGAGGCAATCAAAGGGAGGCCGGCTCAAGTGAATATCTGCCTGTATAGATGAATTGAGGGAAGTTGCTGAAGATGATGCTTCTCTAAAATGCAGCTCAGGTGTCTTTATAACCTGAGCAAGCTCACTCCAGAGCCGAGGCATCTTGCCCACAAGTTCCACAGCACAGAACGATAATTTGAGATCCTAACGCCCGTTTGCGAAGCTATGGCCTCTGACAGTGAACTCCGTGACACGCAAAAGGGTAGATTCGGCGATCAAAAGCAACGCCAAGGCGCTCGAGAAACCATTCCGTCAATGCCTAAGGTAGATCTGGGGAGGATCGATGGGCAAGATTGAAATGCCGAGGCAGGTACAATGGTTGATTGGCTGTGAGGTATCGAAAACATGCAGTGGTAGGGCCATCTATGCGATGCGGTACAGCTGAGGGTGGTAGCATGGTGCTTGTTTGGACACCCTGGTATACTTGCGACACCGCCAGAACGGTTTCGCGGACCAGATTCGGGCTCGGCATCTCGTCCCTCGGCGCGCTGAATAGAGAAATGAACGAGATTGGTTGTTTGTGTACTGTTGTGCGGAGGAAATCATCAAAGCTCGGATTGCAAGTGTGATGGCGGGTTTGCAAGCCCAACGATTAGATGAATGCACGGCACGGGGACAAGCCTACTCAACCTTGAAGTGCGGGGAACGTCTGTAGATATCGGCGAGCGAGTAGAATTCTTCTCTTCTAGCACTTAGAGTGAGTTAGTCTCTGTAGTTGCAGATGAATATCATGCGAGACTCGGGCTATGCAGCAGCTTCAGGTTGTAGGGAAAAACACCATCAGGCTGACAAAAAAGCAAGTCCCGTTGCTGGAGTTGTTTCAGAACGCTATTTTAAACCCTTTTAGTTCAATCTTGACACCGAAAAGCAACGCCCCACCATCTAACTGTGCCGAGACGTTGAGACCAGCCCAGCAAACTATTGAGCTCGAAATGTGCTCAGGCGCCAAAGAGGGGAAATATTGGTTTCAATTTCGAAGAGAAATTGCACAAATGAGGTAGAAGAAATAGAGACGTCGTGGCCTTGGATTGGAGGAAGTTGTAACTCGCAAGAATGCGCCAGGCCGTCTGTAGAATACACTCAACCTCGGCTCTGTTTCAGAGGTTTTAGAGACCTCGCCAAATTGACGATGCGACAATGGAGACGTGATGCGAAGTTTTCTGCGCAAACATGAAAGCGATTAGATAAGCTGTAGTTCTGGTGTGAAAAACGGGCAGCCAAGTGCAACAGTGGCTTCTAGAAGGCTTCCATGGTCGCTGAGAGGCCCCGACATTCCGAGGCAAGTAGGAAATCTAGCGTCAAACATCCTTCGAGTCTGATAATGATACTGAGCAGACACGGAACCTCGTCCGCATCTTCCATTGATCCCTCCTGTGTTTGCGGGCCGTGGAACATATCTTGCATTTAGATGAATGCCGAGGTCTCTGCCTTCCAAATTCTCACTCCACATTTGCTTCCAAATTCCTAAAGGCACTTCTCTCACTACCCGACAGCCAGAGAGTTGAATGCCGACGCTGTGAGAACGGAATGGGTTAACGGGGAGGTCCGAGAATCCTACTCTTTCTTCAACTGTTTGGTGCAAGTCCCCATAGAATCGCTAGTATTTCTTTCTTCTCCGGCTGCTGCTTCCCAAGCCCATAATTTCCCCTTCACTAAGCAAGGGAGTTCCGAAAGAAGATTCTCCAAGTAACCACCAAAGAATTCCCAAGCAGACTAGATAGTTGAGGCGAATGAGGTTGTGGGGATCGTTGGTGAACAAGAGGAGTTGTAGTCCGGTGAAGTTGATGTCGAGATCTCAGACATACAGATTTCGCTTTCATTGGCTGTTCAGTGTAGTAATAGTGCACACAGGTAACTGGTACTCTAGCCCAGAAGCAAAAACCACGAAACCAGAGGGAAAGATGGTACCCAATGTCATCGATAGGTTAATATGTAGGTCTACCTCTCAGATATGCGCCTCGAATTCTTGGTTGTACTTATAAGTTTAAAGTCTAATTCGTCATCTTCGCTCAAAGTCCTCGAACTCTAGCAACAATGAAACAGAGTGTTGATTAATTCACTTCATATTGACGGAAAGAATCAACGACCGTCAGCAAAACATTGAAAGTAAATTGAAGCATTACCGACTCAACGCTGTTCAAATAACAAAACACAGAAAAGGTCCACTAAATTTGATATACCTCTTTGTCAGAGATCTATTCAAAAAATCATCGGCTCATATAAATTGTAGACGCCAATTCTGGGACGAATAAGGCTTCCTATCGCCCTCTTAGTTCACTGGTCAGGAATAGTATAATTGGGGTGAGTATTGTATTACGAGATATTTACCATCAAATCTGATCCGTCTACCCAATTATTCCAACAAATAGCGATCTCTGACGAGTTGAGTCAGTCCTTCTACGCCATCTTTTTCTCTGCGTGCTCCTTGGCTTCTGTTGCCTTTTCTTCAGCAACCTTCTCTTTAGCTGCCTCTCCCTCAGCTGCCTGTCCTTCAACTGCTTGTCCCTCAGCCGCCTTGCCCTCGGCGGCTTTTCCCTCGGCTACCTTTTCTTCAGCCGCCTTACCTTCTGCGACTTTTCCCTCAGCAGCCTCATTTCCAACAACCTCGCCTGAAGCAGCTTTCAGGGTCGCGGCAAATGCTCCAGTAACGGCGGCGGCGGGAACGAAAATACCTACAAAGGTCAGCGTGTTGCATTATGACAAGTACAAGAGCACTCACCCCACTCGCCCTCTGCCGTGACGGCCTTGTTGAGGTTTAGTGTGACTTCATTTTCCTCGACTTCAAACTCGACTTCCCCAAGGGTGTCCTCAATCACAAAAGCGCCGACATCCGTGCACAGTTTGCCGACTTTGGCCTGCGTGAGGTCGACACCGGCGGTAGCAGCACTCGCGGGATCGAAGACATAGTCGATCTTTGATAGGGTGAGACCAGCACCTTTGCTCTGTGCGAGAGCAACCTTAAAAGAACTGGGCTCGATCGCAACGAAGCCAGCTGGGGGCGCAGCAGGGGTCTTGTTTTCGGTAACGGTGAGCTGATCGGCGGCGGCACCTTGGAATTCGAACTCGAATGCTCCGATGGCCTGCTATGTGTCAAAATTGCCATATGATACCTAGGTGGAAGGGAGATCAACTTACGCTCTTAGTGAAGAGAACGTCTTGTTTGATATCACCCTGTAAAATGAGTTAGCGATTGGAGATGTAAAGTTGTAGTGTAGGCCAGACGTACGCCTTGAAGTTCGACAGCCTCATCGAAAACACCGGCCAGTTCCACTTCATCTATCATCAAGGTTAGCAGACATTTTGATAGCACCTTTGAAGAAGGAGAAAAGGGATTACGAACTTCCTTCGCCCTCAGCCGCCTCGCCCTCTCCTGCTGCAGCTTCTCCCTCGGCAGCAGCCTTTTCCTTTGCAGCCTCTCCCTCGACAGCGGCCTTTTCCTTTGCGGCTTCTCCCTCGGCAGCAGCCTCTCCCTCAGCAGCGGCCTTCTCCTTTGCAGCCTCACCTCCTGCGGCTGCGGCTTCACCCTTGGCCTCTCCTTCGGCCACTCCCCCCTCAACGGCTTCTTTTCCTTCAGCCTCCTTTACAGCAGCTTCTTGTGCCTTCAGGGCAGCCTCGTTGGCTCTTAGGGCGGCTTCGTTTTGTGCTACAGACCCTTCTTTGGCAACTTCTGCTTTGGCGGCCTCCTCTTTGGCAGTTTCTGCTTTGGCTTCAGTTTTTTGTTCTCCAGCAACCCCCCCAACACCGAGACTGCTAAGTATTGCGGCAACATCCAGGTTTCGTTTGCTGAATGCCGTATTCTCTAACCCAGAAAGACTGGAGAGATCAGTGGTTGCTATGAAGGTAGGTCGAGCCAAGGACGAGCCAAGCTCGGCAACGATGACGGCAGCAACGAAGAAACGCATGGTGACGGGATCAGATATGATTTGGAATGGTAATAGGAAAGAATGTAAACAATCAACAAACGGGCCTGCCGACAAAGAAGTAAAGGCAAATAAACAGAACCGAATGGAGAAAGTAAGGTATCAAGATCGCAGACTTGTATGGCCCATCTTTTCAACAGCCACACTTTACTTATATACATGCTAATGTAGAGGCAGACGCTACCTAGATCTGCAGAGAGCATTCTCCTGATCCACGCCTGTAATCGAGGCCAAAACGACACCAGAGTATCACGCTCCGTTCCCCGATTGCGCTTCGACGTAATTTCTCGTGCCCGGCTTTACTCGAGGCTGACTTACGCGGACCTGAGGCAACTCCCGAGAAACCTCAGCCCATGGTTTGCCTTAGTGACGGCTCTAAGGGGTGCTTGACAAGGAAGAATACTCGAACGGTTCCAGATGTCAACTTGGCCGCTGTCAAGACACTTGGTTTGGCAGTTATCGGTGCTTGGTAGGGGGAAACAGTTTGACATGTAGCTTGGCCCAGTGCGATTCTTCTTTGTTGGGTTATGCCAATGCTGGTGTCTCTGGGCAGACGCGTAGCCACTAGCTCTATGAGGCAACAAGGCGCCCGATCAGGTAAATGAACATCCTACCCCGTTGGAATTATCTACAAGATAGCATCCTCATCCATAGAATTCGCTCATCTCGTTGTATAGCAGATTATTTCTATTGAAGGGATTGAATGGATTGATTCATCGAAATGATACTTAAAGTTGATAGATTTGTCGACCAAGCTATTATTTCATCATGTTCGCTCAAGTGGAAAGCTGGGCATAGGCGGATAACTTTCGTTCCGGCACCCTTGGCGGCTCCATTCAACCCTGCCACGCCGCTGGGCGTGTGTTTCCTTCCACTCGGCTTACTCGGCACGTTTGAGGATGCCTAAAACACATTTTCTCGGAGTATTCAACCAGTCAGGGAATTCCGACGGGTTTCATTCTCTGGTGGGTTTTGCCGATGCTGCCGACTGTGCTAATTTGGCTAACATGCACTCAAGTCATGGTGCTACGGTATAGGGACATCTTCCAGCTCGGTCAGCGGAGAATTCTTTAAATCTTTTTCAGTAAGCGTGTTTCTTGCTCGGACCCTCTAGCTAAATTGGTGAATATCTACCTTCTGCCCCCTGCGATCTGTGCTGCTCAAGGGATAACTTTCGTATGCGAAGTCTTTTTTTAATAACCTGTCAATCCAGAACCTTACACTTTTGGGCCGATACCGAAGATATCATACATCTGGTTGTGTATCCACATCCCATTATCCAACGTATCTGAAGTATACTCGATACTCGACAGTCCAAACCACGCAACCACCCAAAGGTATCCTACCCCGCGCCATAATGCTGAGTCCTTGAACCCTATAGCCTTCCCAAATTCTACGATGTGGTCTTCGACCATGATAGCCACGGCTTGCAAGATAAAAAACTTCATGTCAATGTTCCCTCCAGACCAGGATCTCTTCGCAAGTACAGCGCCTCCTCCGTGTACGAAGCCACTTACAGCGAAGCCGACGAAGAGCTGGAGGTACTTGGAAGCGAACCCACCTTTGTGGAGATGCAAGACATCGCGTGCGAGGAATATGCCGGGGGTAGAGCACGAGCGACGACATTGTTGGTGCCATACTAACCTAATGAGCATAGCTCCTTAGAAGTCTCCCCTTAAAAAGAATTACTGGGGAAATACCTACGACCATGAGTTTCTAACAGTGTACATGTCTCTCAGATCGCTGAACATCGATGGACAATCCCTGGGATTAGCGAGGCCAGAAAGTACTGATACGATGCCGTAGACGGCATTGGCAAACTCCAATAACGTATAAGTGAGGATAATTTGTAGCCATGACAAGAGGAAGCGGTAGTACAGAGGGTAGCTAGCATGTCCGGCAATAATTTTGCCATTTTCGAATCCTCGGTACGCCCCGTGTGGTGTCGAAGCCTGATACGATTGGATGATGTCTTGAAGGACAAAAAATAATGCAGCACGAAGGGATTTCCGAACTAGGAACTTCCTATCACTAAACTTAGCGCTACGGTATGATATTAATCTTGGTTGGAATTCACCATCTCGGATAATCAGCCGGAACCTCCATAGGCACATTTTTGACTTGCTGCGACCAACCAACAAACCGATTCGTAGTCGAATATCGTACACCCCACCACATCCTCGCAAGAAAGGTTTGCGGAACTCCACCGTTCTTCCCGTTCTCGCCTCCTCCAGCTTTCTTCCCATATTGGATTTTATGCCATTTTTCTTTGTCCGGGTTTGATAGCAAGATTTGATCAAAATACATTGGTATTGTGCAGAATGCTGCAACACCTAGAGGATAACAAACACCATAGTATTGGAATTCCTCCCGGTAAACCGATTGCGAGACCAGGAGGATTAGTGGTGGGAGAGTGGCGCAGATGCGGAAGAAACTGGGTTTGAGGCCTATCCCAATCCAAAGATTGAGGTAAAGTAGGGGAAGTTGCAATGTCCGGAAGATGGGTGGGAGCTCCAGTGTCAACGCCATTGTGGAGTTGGAAGATTCGGTAGTGACAATATGTGAAGAATGTCGCAAAGCGATCTTGCGGATTCATTCGAGCTTTTATGGCATTGGCTTACCTAGGGACTATGTGTTCAAGCGTGCATCTGAAGAGAAATTATCCCTGATGGAGACAGGGGGTGACAGGAAGCGAAGGGATGAACCAATCAGATGCGCTTATGTACGGTCTGGCTTTGTCAGACATGATTGGAAGTAACAAATAAGTAGTTAGGCACATGGTGCTTATCCAAAGACTTCTTCAAGACAAGTCGTTTGAGATCCTCCATGTATCCGGTCCCTCTCCGATGATTGTGCCTGCTGACAACATGACTCGCGTAATGCATTATGAACGACAACTCGAGTATCAGTTGACCGAGCCCGGGGTGCAAGATCCACGCATTGCGACAGAACATGAAAATTACACCTTGATGGAGGCAATAACACCACTGCCAGTTGCGATATAGAGCGTGCTCTTATCAGCCTCCGTACGTCCTAGCACGACCGCTGTGGAACCCGAAACCGAAGCGATCGTGCTGACCTTTCCATCAACGCCAACCTTTTGGATCTTTCCAGCACTACCAGTCGCGACATATGCGGCACCGTCAGGGCCGACCCAGAGATCATCGGAGAACGTGTTTGACCAGATCGTGGAGATAGTGCCAGTCGCCTTGCCGGTGGCGTCGACTGCGACTTTGTGCAGGGTGTTTTTGGAGACGTTGGTGAACCATACTGTTCCATTTGAGTATCGAAGACCATCGAGACCCATGGGAATGCTTTACGTAGTTGTTAATTAGTTTGGAGTCCCAGGATATATACTTTCAACACGAAGGTAGAGAAGGGGGGGCATACCCAGCGTTCGCTGCAGGATTCATAAGCGCATCTTGAATCGCAATGCTATATGCGCCGGTCTTTGTATCCATTCTCCAGACGGCACCCTTCGATGCATCTCCAATGAGAATTGTGCTGTTATCAAGAGTGGTAAGTCCATTGAAGAATCCAGACTCGGGAACCGCTTTCAGAATGCTTGCAACTGCAGTGCCACTAGTGAAATCAACTTTCCAAATAGCCCACGACCCAGCCTTGTTACCACCACTGAAGGAAAACTGTCCAGCAACAACAGCGAAAACATCAGGAGCGATTTCCGTAATTCCAGCTGAGCATGTGGCTCCTGTAAAGGAAACGAGCTTTGTTGCTTTCTTGGTCGCTGGATCGACGGTCCACATTTCAGCTTTGTCAAAGAACGACACTAGAATTTGTCCATTGGACCGAACAGCGATACCCTCTGCCGATGTAGGGCTAGAGAATTTGTAAACCTGGGTGGTCGACTGTCTCTTCTCAATGACAGCCGCGGATGCCAATGAGGCCGTTAGAGAGATGGCCTGGATGAACAGTGTCGAGAACCTCATTATGTCGAGTTTGATTTGACAAGAAGGGAAAGGATGAAGGGTGTGAGTACAATGAATTTCGAACCATGGCGATAGGAGCCTCGAAAGTAGTTATAGTAATTCTTGACCAAGACCACATAGATGGCACAAAAGAATTCTCATTTGCTATATTGCTCCAGATGTGCTTTGTCCGTCTAAATACCATGGCCGAATATATGGTAGAGCTGTACAGATTTGTGCCCGGAGTAGCCTCACAATCAAGATCCTCTGGGCCGGGTTTTACATGGCACTTAGTATATATGATCTGGCGGCAGGTGCCTGTTCGTCTTTAGCCATGGAAATTAATGAGGGGCCCATCCCGCCAGTAGAACTGCCGAAGCCAAGCGGAGGGCTACTCTGAGTTGCTATTCTAGGGATGTTAACACAAAAGTCCCAAATTGATCATATGAGATGAGTTCCTGGATGGAAACATGTTGAACATTGGTTGGGAGATGGAATTGTCCCAAGGGATTTTCCAAGGGTAACACCATATGCTGACTAAGCAATTCTACATACGCCGCCAACCTCTCTTTTGCACCTACGCTGAGTACAATACTACTCTATCCTCCTCTTATTCAAATACAGTTCTCTCTTTTCCACACACCTATACTTCTAATGACACGGTTTCACATTTAGGCTGCAGAATTCCCTTCAGCGGGGCCCAGCAACATGAGCCTCAACCCGACCATGAAACAATTCTTTGCGTCATATTTCATTGATATGGTTTCCAACGCTAAATATTTGAAAAATTAGATAAATTCCTATTCCCGAATTTATGCCCACCTATAGTTATCTTCCTCCTAATTGTGGATCCGAAAACGATATCAGTGGTTTTATCGACAGACAACAGTCCTACCACGAAAGTGTACCTAAGATAAGCTGTCAGATACAGTGGTGGATACGATGACACATTGTCACCTAGACTGGGCGTTGCAAACCACTTTCAAGCTTTCAGCTCAGTGAGCTTTACTGGAGCCGCGTTGTGGCTGTGCTTGGCTTTCGTGCTGCTCCCCATCCTAAACCGGATGATCGACGACGAAAATCATAAAAACACCGCGTATGGTGCATCCCAAGACACGTCCGCCCCATGGAGTGATTCGAATATTGTATGCACTGATTTGACCACGATAGCTGCTGATGTGGCTGGTGAGTTGCTCAGCTGTGTCTGGTACCGGTATTGCTGTTACGGTTACTTCGTCAGTCTACATTATCACCTCAGGTCACCTTCCTGTGAGCGCCACAACTCCAGGAATAGTACCATTAATACTAGCAGTATTGTGTAACATAACCTCAAGAAAAGTATATAAAGATTAAAATAATGGTCTCTTCAATAAACATCATCCCACTACAACATCTTCCATTCTCACAACATCTTCAACACATCGACCAACCTCCTCCAAACTTCACTTCACATCTTACAATCTCCAAACCCAAATCTCCCACATAACACCCGCCAAAATGCAGTACATCACCCTCGCCACTGCTCTCTTGAGCACCTCTCTCCTCGCCTCGGGCGCACCCACCGCCAACGCACCTCTCGAGCGCCGCGCTTGCAGCGTTGCCTACCCCCAAGCTATCGGGTTCCCCATCAACTACGACATTCACCAAGACGCAGGTGCAACCAATGTTGTCACCAACGCTTTGACATTTGCCAACATCCCAGCCGGCTCCTACGGCTGCCAGCTGGAGGTAAACTTTCCTGCAGGGTATCCGATCACCTCGTCTGGGAACAGTCTCTTGAACGTATTCGCCGAGGGCAAGGATGGGAAGGAGAGCTTGTTTGGTACTGTGGCGCTAGCAAGCAGCCCTGTTGCACCAACCAAGTTCGTTATCAATTCGGCGACGTGCGATACTATGATGATTTATAAGCTGGCTATTGCCAGTGACACTCAAGCCGGGCGGGTTGCGTTTGCAAGCTCCAATGACGCCGGCTTTACGATGACTTACAATTGCTGATCACTATTCATGGGTGCATCATTGATCTAGCATCCTTTTTTTCGGCGTACTGGTATTATATTGGAGACTGGTATATCTAGGACTAGCATGAGGAGTGGAATTGGCCCGGCGTTTGTGATACCTGTAACTATCGGTTAGACTTTGTCTCTCTACAACACATTCTGTTAATATTAATCATTATAGAGAATATAGAAACCTGAAAATTGCAAGCTATTTATTTATTACAAGGAATAAATGTTATAATCATTAATTTCCACTTTATACTTTTCTTTAGACCCTGATGGTTACATAAATCAAATACACCCAGTCTTCATAAAACTTAAGCCGCTAAACCGGAATCTTGACGCTCTTTTTGTTGATATGGAGTCAGATGACACTCTCAAAAGAAAGATGGTGATAGCTAAAGCACTTTATATATTTGCTAACTTGAACCCGTAAGCTGGTAAACCAGGTTCACATTGCACAGCCACATTGAGCGAATCCTTCTAAATTCCCCAAACCAACTCGCAATATTGTGACTCGAATCTAGATCCTATCGCCTCACACAACTACTCAGATGTTATCTTCTCGTAACCACTTTACACATGCTGTGATCTCTTCGTACAGGACCTTGACCAGAGACCATGTGGCCCAAGTCGGTTTAGCTCGCCGAACTAATCGCAGACTAGACAGCTTCATCCCATCGTGCGCCACATCGTGCACCCTGCATCCATCCAACCACACTGACATTGACTCCATGGACTCGCCGCTGGATCCCTCCGTCTATAAAACACCCATAAGCTCCACTTCTATACGACTACTCCAGTTCTCTCGCAACACCAATACCGAAGATGGCATCCCCACATTTACTGGCCGGCTCAAGAAATTCCGGCTCACAGAAGCGCCATCGTTTTACACTGCATCATATGTATGGGGCTCAAAAACGTATGATCCTAGCACCATGATACAGTTGAAATCAGGAACTTTGCCTGTGCTCAGCAGTCTGACCGCATTCTTGAAGATGGTATCCACACATCGGGACTTCTCGGATAAAGATTGGTGGTGGATTGACTCACTGTGTATAAATCTGAAAGACATGCAGGAAAGAGAGGACCAGGTCAAAATCATGGGACAGATTTACCGAAAGGCAAAGCGTGTAGTAATCTGGCTTGGGGAGGAGACCGAAGAAAATAGCGACTGCACGGGCGCAATGAAATTCTTATTCCATCTCAGTTCCCTGCCACCTGCGTTCCGGACCAGCAAGACTCTACGCGCCGAACTCATGGAGTCTGCATTCAACGAGCAGTGGGGCGCGGTGGGACGGCTTCTTGCACGAAAGTGGTGGTCCCGGGTCTGGACCCTTCAGGAATTTGTCCTCCCACCAGAAGCAAAGTTCTACTGCGGGCAGTATAGCATCAGCCGAGGCAAGTTCAAATCTGCAATGTACAACATACATCTCTGCAGTACGGGGACAGGGGATTACGCCAACGATTTGATCCCCAGAAATGCCTTCGATGCAGCCTTCAACCGACGGAGGATACACCAGTGGTATGTTCGTTCTGGTGGCATGAGTTTGGTTGCCCTTATGGCGTATCTGGGGAACCACTCCGCTACCGATGCGAAAGACATGATATACTCCGTTCTTGGACTCATCAATTCCCAAGACCGCCGTCTGGTTGGCACCGCAGAGTACAAGTCGAGCGTGCGACATGTCTATGCCAAACTTGTTCGATCATTTTGGATCGAGTACCAGAGTTTGGACATTATGTGTTTCTCACACATGTTTCACCGGTATGCAGGAAACCTGGATCCTGAGACCAATAACGAAGACGCAGTGCCAACTTGGGCCCCCGATTGGCGTGCCAGAATTGAGTTTTCGTCTCCTGTACCGCTCATGGCGAGTCAAAGCGCCAGCGAGCATATTGGAAATTTTAGGCCCCTTGGATCGAAGATTTTTCAGGCTGAATATAACGCCCCTGGGCCTAACTTGAGAAGCAAAGCGAATGTCAGGTTCCATGAGAATCTCAAGGAGATGTGGTGTGATGGTGTGGTCCTAGATATTATTCACGGACTCGGAGGGTTGAATGGATGCAAGACGAGATGCCGGAACTATGCGTGCAGAGACCCGGGACATGATATTGTGCAGCATCCTCGAGTTCAGCAGCACTTCGAAAAGAGTGAGGAAAACTCGTTCCAAGTTGTCGAAGATATTGCTCGTTCCTTGGTTCTAGACCGCCGGGATAAGTACCTCCGATTTGAAGCACTCGAATGTTATACCGCGAACTTTCTAGTGCTGTGTCACGCCTGCATCCAAAGCGAAGAGGGCAGCAACAGCAACAGCGAGGCAATAGATGAGCTCTTCGCAACCTGGTGGCAACAAAATAAACTACTCCGTTTTGGAGAGCAAACACTAGAGGAGCACGTTTCTAGCATCACATCATCTACTAACCCAGACTTATTCACCGCACATCCATTCCCGACTCTTCAGCCGTCTTACTCTTTCCCTATCCCCAGTTTATCACCAACCAAGTCTCATCCAGACCCAGGATCTGAGGACCAGGACTCTTATCTCACACGTTTCCATGACACAGTGCGCAAGAAGTCGCGGAGGTTGATGGTAACAAGCCAGGGGTATGTGGGAATGGCGCCTTGTCGGGCGCAACAGGGTGACGTGGTTGCAGTGTTGTTTGGATGTAGTATTCCGCTAATTTTAAGGAGAGTTGGAATAAGAGAGGCGTGGACGGTTGTCGGAGAAGCATACGTGGACGGCTTTATGAAGGGAGAAGTTGAGGATTTGATTGGCGAGGATGTGATTGTGAAGAAGTTAAGGATTGTGTAGTTGAGGCTCAGGATGTATCTTGAGTGTATTAGTAGAATTGATACCCAATACAAGTTCAAGGTTGCCTTGTACTTCGACAACAACGGGCATCTTCCGGCCTCTAGCCCACATACACCTTGGTTATCCCCAGCACATAGGTGCGTATTACCAGCACTTGTAAACTAGGTATATAGTCAACACAAGTCAAAAGTGATGCGTGGCGGCTTGAATATGGAGGCAAACAAAGGCTGAGAAGACATGAGAGATGTGGTTGTGGTCAAAAGCAAAGAGATGCGACAGGAGAAAAGGATAGCAGCATTATGTGTCCTGGGCCTATGGGAATCACCATACAAGGAAGTGCGAAACATCGCTAGAAGCATCAGTGCATGTATATTGGATATCAAAATCAACTCCCCACTCGACCATAACTATGGTCGTTGTCGTCATTGCCGCTCTCGCCTTCTGCGTCTTGGTTTCTCGCCCTCTTTCGCCACCACTTCAACTTTAACCAATCGCCTAGGCCGTCACCATTCTCATTCTTCCGATTCCCCCAGTCGCCCAAACCCCACGTGACGCGTCGCTTGTTGAGTGTAGGGCTTAGCACTGCATCTGGGTCTGAGGGATTCTCGTCCTCTGGGTCAGGGTGCTGTAGTAGAGGCACTATGCTATCCACAGGTTGTTTACCCTGTGATATACTACTTCTGCGGTCGGCGGGCCCTATAGAATCGAACCAGGATCGCCTCCGCATCTGATTCAACCATGAAGATGAATTGTTTTTCCGACGAGCAGGCAACGTTCCGGACCGCGGTCTTCTTTCTAGATCCGCTGAACGTCTCGCAGGTGATGGCAAAGTTTCGCGGTCGTTTAACTCGTTCCAGATTTCGTTGGTTTCTTCGGAAATGGTCATCCGCCGTCTTCTTGCAGGTCGCCGAGGAGAAGTGCTTGCTTTCGGACTCTGTTCTTGACTACTAGGCATCGAAGGGCGTTTTTTGGATCGTGGCGCTGCTGTAAACGAGGGACCTGTTCCAGCACGAGCAAGTAGTGGTGTGCGTTCATCTAGAATCTTACGCCTCCGCTGTTCGTACATTGACCCATGCATGCCAGGCTGTTGTTCCTCCAGGTCGACTGGAAATTCAGGCTCTTCGTCCATAACGCCATGGACAAGGCCCATTCCGGGAGTGAGGACCGTCTGGGGTGTAGGGACGCGTCCCTTGTGCTTGCCGTGTAAAATGGGAGAAATGGGCTCGTCTTCGCTTTCCTCTAAACGCCAACTCAATGATACCACCCCACCGAGGAGAATAACTGTCCCAAGGGCAATGAGCCCTGCATGGAAATTTGATAACCTAGAAGATTGGTGAAAATAAATGAGCCCGTCTATGATGGCGATGATGTTGTAAACGCAAAACACGAGGGGATATAAAACGCTTGTGCTGCAGAGCTTGAGGCCGCAATGCATATAGTAAAGCTGCGTCAGAGCAAACGCAACGAGCCCAAGAAGAATCATCCAAGA
This sequence comes from Clavariopsis aquatica, assembly GCA_013620735.1. Lineage (NCBI taxonomy): Eukaryota > Fungi > Ascomycota > Dothideomycetes > Pleosporales > Clavariopsis > Clavariopsis aquatica. Next base: position 17,903 of record JAAZQE010000020.1, read on the forward strand.
CTGCCATCTGTTGAATTCATTGTGGCGATCCACGATGGTACGGACAAGTAATTCGACGGCACTCTTGGCGATGAGGAGGGAATGCGCAGAGAGGATGCCGCTGATGCAGCCAAAGCACATCCCGCAGACGAGTCGGAATCGTGGAGTTGCACGTGGGTACATGCGCTTCAACAGCCAACTGGCGACGATCAAAGCCAACACTATAATGCCGGTCCCAACCATCCATAGTACAAACTGGCGGCGAGCGAGGAGCTCTAGTAACTGGTCCAGGTTATGTGAGGGCTCCGCAATCGCCCCAAAGATGCCAATCAACACAGCGCCCAAAGCAACTAGTATGGTCCCCACGAGGGAGTAGCGGGTGAAGGGTTCGCTCAAGATGATGGAGGCACATATCGAGTTGAAGACGAGGCCGGACGCCTGCAGAGTGGAGAGAACGGGGAGGGGCAAGGTGGTGATCTGTATGGTGCTGCCCACAATGTTGGCTACGATGAACATGAGCATGCCGAGCTGCTTCTGTCAGTCTGCTGCTCCTCATATATGTTGCAAGGGCGTCCAACCTGCCATCGCCGGCGCTTGTAGGGCGGTCTGCGCTCATAGTCTTCCTCCTTCTGGTCTTCCAGGAGATGGGATTTCCGCTGGAGGGTCAAGCCGATGCTCTGGACGCTGGTGGACACGAGCCCGACGATGACTCCGACCTGTGGCATTGCTGTTAATACCGATTCTCTCCCTCATACACCGCCATTCGAGGGCTGGCTTACCGCAACACTCGCGCCGGGCGATAGCTCTACCATGCTGCTGCGCGCGGCTGTTCCTGTCGCGCACTGAGTATGTCGCTACCTGGGCCGCGGATGCATGCTGTGGGGTTCGGCGGGGAGTCAATTATAGGGGCACTCGCAGCGGCCAGCGCACGGTTGGTTGGGTGGGTAACGGTGGTGTAGGTCGCTGGTCGTGGCCACGAGGCAGGTCGGTGAGGGAAGGGCAGCCGAGGCGGACAGGGGTTGGCGGCGTGATGATGTCGTGTGGAGGGCGGCTGCGCGCACTGGAACAGAGGTGCAACTGGCTGTGGGTGTGCTGTCGCGGGTGTGAATCATATGGCCAATAATGTCAAGCAAGGGAGAGTCGAGCTGTGGACGGGAGCGGTCATGGTATGCGGCATGCAGCCATCGCCAGCGCTGAGGATAACGTAATCGCGCATCGCCAAATCATTGGTTGCTTTTGGCACTATCGCCAAATCCGAGCTCCAAGCTGTCGACCTCACCTCGCAACCCTTCCCCAGTCCTTTGCCCGCCATCTACACCACCGCCTACAGCTCCTCCACCCTCCCAGGAACCCTCTACCGCCGCAGAATCGTCGCCCCGTTGCCGCAGCCATGTCGCAAGTGCACGCCATGTCCGACGAGCAGGTAGGAATGCGCCCCACGTCACCAGCCCCAGGCCAGCTCTCCGCACACTCGAGAGCTCACAGCCCCCGCCCCTGTACGCTTCGCAGCTGCTAACCGCCACTGTGGTAGGTCTCGGGCGAGCTTAAGAAGATGACGGCCTTCATCCGACAAGAGGCCTACGAAAAGGCCGACGAAATCCAGTACAAGGCCGACGAGGAATTCGAAATCGAAAAGTCCAAGCTCGTCCTCCAGGAGACCACCTCCATCGATACGTCCTACGAGAAGAAGTTCAAGCAGGCCAGCATGTCGCAGCAAATCACCCGCTCCACCGTCTCCAACAAGACCCGATTAAGAATCCTCAACGAGCGCCAGCAACTGCTTGACTCCCTGTTCGAGAGCGCCAGCGAGAAGCTCAAAGACGTGTCCAAGGATAAGGGGAAATACCAGACCATGCTGAAGAACCTGGTGCTAGAGGGTGCATATGCTCTCAACGAGGACAAGCTGCAGGTCAGGGCGCGGAAGGCCGACTACGACCTTTTGAAGAAGGCGATCGAGGAGGCACAGTCAGAGTACAAGAGCAAGGTGGATAAGGAGGTCAAGTTCAGCATTGACGAAAGCGATCCGCTATCGGATGGATCGTAAGTCAACTACTCAATCCACATTGAACCTGGGCTGACGATCATCAGAGCGGGCGGTGTCATCTTGTCTGGAACCGCCGGTCGCATCGCCCTTAACAACACGTTTGAGGAGCGATTGAAGCTGCTCGAACATGCAGCCCTACCCTCAATCAGGGTTACCCTCTTTGGCGATAACCAAAACAGAAAGTTCCACGATTGAGAGGCTTACGGGTTGAACAATGATCCTGTGACGACATGAAGCACACGAGCATGCGCATTGGCATGCTCGATCCACGGTGAAGGGGAGTAGGCGTAGGAGTAGCTCTGTATGTTCTATTAAACGACCGGAGAGGCCTTGCATGTGTGCAATGGGTGCCCCGCAGAATGTTGGAGAACTTGTAGAATACTTCAAAGACTTGGCGGGGTTATTAATGTGCAATATTCACATCCGTACATCTATTTCAGGACATCCGATCACCAGCAAGACCGCCGACATGCTGTACGCCCAAAAGCAAATGACGGCTGGCCGCCCACAATGCCCGCCTCTTGCTATACATCTAACCCGATTGGGGTATGTTAACCACGCGATAAGCTCCAGCATCCCAGCTGCCCCGCAACACCACCCCCTCGCCCATCAACAACGCCGTTTCGAGATCGCCCTTCATGCGGGCAACGGCTAGGAGCTTAGCAAGCACCCTGATTTCCCCTGCAGTCCCTTAATCCACCGAGATATCTTGCTTCTTTGAGCAATTAATTCCCATGACGCGGGGCTTTGCATCTTCCCACGCTGCTGGATTGGACGGACCAAGTAGGTAGACTGATGAGAGGACGTATGAATGGACATGTTTAAAATGCAAAGCCCTGCTCCCAGTGCATTGATTTACCCTTTGTAGTGCTATCTTCTTCCACACCTTTCTGATTCTTATCTCCCACACCCATCCCTTCAGCAGTGGGCCCATACACAAATATATAAAGTGCGTGAAGCTTTTTGGACCACTATTGTCTGTTTACTCGAATGCAACTGCTATGTTTTAGGACACCCTGAAATATTATCATTTGTCTAAATTAAGAAGCTAACAATGGGTACCTTTGTCAGCAAACTCAAGTCTAGCACCGCTGCCCCGTTTTCCAAATCAGAAAAGATGTCTGCTCCCGTCGGCTTCACCCACTTTGCCAAAGCTCAGTCGACATTCAAGCCCCCACTCATCGCAAATGAGAATGCTTTCCTTGGCGACATCATCTCGAAGTATGTTCTCTGAATACCTTTCCGCACAGAATATATAAATCCCATATCATCTTCTAATCGGACGGCTACACATACTAACATGTATCCTAGCGACAAAATCGACACTGAGAAGCCGCTCTCGGCAGGATTCTACCGTCTTGAAAAGGGCACCCCCCTTGTTTACACATACACCTACCATGAGATGAAAATCATTGTTGATGGGTCTTTCGACATATCAGACGAGACAGGAAACAGTGTCCATGCTGTTGCTGGCGATGTATTTTATTTTCCAAAAGGATCCAAAATCACATTCAAAACAGACGACTTTGGACTGGGGTTTTTTGTGGGACAGAGGGCTGAGGGATCTGCATAGATGATAATTGGAAAATAAATCAAAGCATTAATACTCTCACCGATGTCCGTTTATTGTGTATGGATACTTATTAGTGCAAACTTACACTCTGTCACACAAAGCATATAAAGGTTACACCAGCTAATCAGTCACATAACTGATCATCAAAAGGATTCTTAGATCTTTCTAGTCATTCCGTGATACTGAATATTAAAATTATGTAAAATACACGTGGTTTGTACAGAAAGCTCGTTATAGATAGGTACATAATATCGAATATCGATAAGTTACTCAATGAAATTCGACATGATGTCTCAGTCTGCAAGACAGTCTTCCAGGCTATTGAAAGTCCTCATGTTCAACCTGGGATCTTCTGTTTTTATGGTCACACTTCTTACATTGTCCAGCACTCTAACCATCCGTTCTACACTCTCTGTATCAACCATATATACATATTTACAATCCTCCACCTTCACTTTTTGCATTTCACCCTAATCACGTCAACCCCAGTATCTGCCGAGACACCTAATTCAAGCTACTACTCGCCCATCCAGATTGAGATAGAATGGAAGTCAATACTGATCACAATATATCTGCCAAAAATACCTACGTACCAGGCAGAGTAAGGCATTCCCCACCGCACCGCACTGTATTCCCACACGGCATCAAAAACTTCCACCACCCTTCTAACCTCAAACGTCATCACTACAACTTGCCTACTCTCATTCACTTTTGCAAACCTAGCAATCTCCTCCGAAGACTCCTCACTGAAAGAGCACTATGCCTCTACTATTCCAATTCGTTACTCGCACAAACACACTGAACGTCAAATGAAAACTTATCCATCTTATCTCCAAACAGTAAATTCGGCATAAACTCAACAGGTAGTAGCTCCAAATCACTCAGTGTGCCGACCACATTGATAGCTCCCCTATATCGAGTGGCATTGAAAGGTTGTATTCAGGGTTAAAGCCCCACGTGCCTCAATGACCTGATCGACACCTCTACCGCCTGTAATTCGAAGGACATTTTGTCCCCAATCGGAAGTCACTTCATAGTTAATGGTGTGAGCTGCTCCGAGAGCCTCCGCAATGTCCGGTTTGGCAGAAGAGGAAGATGTAGTGATAATAAAAGCGCCGAGGGCTGTTGTATGTAATGGAGAAAGCATTATTAGTAACCAGTACTGAAATAAAAGAACCTAAAATAACTGGTCGTGAAGGTTTAAGTTTGGGGTACACCGAATGATGGAGGGCAAGGGATAGCGTCAACCGGACCTTCATTCCCACGCCATCCTATCAGTTAGTCTGACTTGTGTAGAATGCCCCAAAATGGTCGGTTGTTGCACTTCAGTGGGTGAACAAATAGGGGAATCATACTCATTCCAAAATCTAGAGTTCCTGACATTGAATTACCAGACCGGAGCACCCACACGCTTTCATCATGCCGCTGAAACAATATCCACCGACTAATAAATATCCCACTTCACCGAATGCCAATCATCACAGAGTGACATCATCGAAGCCCGCTTCATCCTCCTTTTCTACCTTCCCCCCCGGATTTCCCCGTACTGGTAGTCCTGCCTCCGTAGCTTTCGCATTGTTTGCTTTCTCATCCTCCTCTTCCTCGCTGTCCTCATCCTCGGATTCGACGGTTGGCTTTAAATCTTCCGACCTGACCTTTTGTTCCTCCATTTGAGATTTTGGTTCTGGCCGGGTCTCGGGTTCGCTCTTATCGCTGTCATCATCCTTGGGCGGTGGGGGAGGTGGAGCTGCATCGTCCGACTCTCTCTCGTGTGTGGCTCTTTCCGGGGTAGGTGGTGTTATTTCAGTCCTGGGGCTCATGAGCGGGCTTCTGGCTTGCTGTTGCTGCTGTTGCGATGGTTGCTGTGTTGAACCACCTGGCCCAACTTGACGTAGCCGTGGGTCGGCATTGAGATAGTACCCTCTCACACCAACAATCCTGCCATCCCGCTCACAGCCCTGCACCCAGTCTGGCACAACTACGGGAATGTTATTCTCGACAGCCTTCTCCCATGCCGGGCCTCGCCCTTCGGTGCACACGAAATGTGTAGTATCAATCCTAACAGTATCCACCAGCTTCGCACCGATGCGCTCCACCGTCTTCTGTAGCGACTCGCGCATTGTGGCTGGCATGTGTCCAGGCGTTATGGTAATGCCAGACAGATCCGTCATCTTATGCGTTTGCACCTTGAGTTTCTCGCTAGCAAATATTCCGGCACTAGTCTTGAGAATAAGGTGGAAGATGTATTCCGTGTCCACGGCCAGCCCACTAAGCTTGGTGCTGTGGACCTCTGTGGGCTTGGGGATCGTGCCTGCCTTGCTGCCATTTCGGTACAGCGTCAAACCACGCAGCTCAGCGGTCGCAATGTCAATGGGATCCCATTCGAGGACTACTGAGGTTTGTGTGGCATTTCGACAGCGCAGAATGGGCGCGGTAGGGGCGCGCTGACCGAAGGTGCGATAGATGGTGGACTGGAGTGCGTGGAATGCGGCCGTTGCCTCAGATTCGGACTTGTGGTTGCGGGCGACGGTGATGTCGACAATGCTGCCTGAGGCAATGTCTGGCGGCAGAAGAATGGAGGGGAATTCGATCTGCAGCAGGGTGAGTTCATGGTGAATTGCAGGGGTCTGCCTGTGCCGTGGGCAGCACACAGTGAGGAATTGGGGGCATGGGAAGGCATACAAGGCGCTTGTCTTCGGTCAACAGCACGGCGACGCCGGCATCGACCTTGCCGACGGTGAGAGAGACGAGCATGGCGAAGACTGGGGATGTGGTGGAGATGTGTTTGCGCTGAGTTGGTGGTTGTTTTTGGGAGGAAGCTCAGCCGGAACTTGCCGATGTCATGAAGCGGGCCTTACACCTCCCCCACAATGCCATCGTGCTCCCCAACCGACCTCCAACGAACCCTCCTCCCGCCACCTACTGGCCTTTGCGCTTCCCATAACCGGACCTCCCTAGGCTACCCTGATAACGATGAACCATTAGAAGCGTCATTCGCAGGGCAAGCGCCTAGAAATGCCACTCGACAGTGACGGGGCCTGACTACGCGCGTGTTCCCATTCTCCAGCCTTCCACTCGAGCTCCAACTGTTCGTTCGGCGCCCTCCGGCTCTATATCTGCGCTTGGCGCTGGAATCAGGCGCAGGGTCTCTGCAAGTGCGATATCAACTCGCTTCGACGACCCCTCCACCTCAGCATACACCACCGCCGCGGAAGGCAATGACGCTCGTCGGCCAGGTTAGCTTTACCAATTGGTCAACCATGTTTCCACGCGCCCTGGCAGATGGAGACAATCCCGTCGCAACACCCGAAGATCTGGGCACATGGTGCGGAAATGTAGATTATCTAGTGAATATCTACAGCCATAATATAATGTAGCTGCTGCCATCGAGGCCATTGCTAACCCTGGAGTGGAAGCCGCGCCGATCACCCCTATCGCTAATGCCTTGTGGATAGTACGGATATTCCATCAACTTCAGATGAAACTAACTCGCCATGGTGGGACAGAGAGGGTTGTTTCGGAATTCATTTTTCATTTACCGCCATGGCAGATAGATTCAGGGCCAGTCTATTGAGGCGTTCCTGGGTTTCTGTAGCTTGACTGTGTTTACCTTGATCGGCAACAAGAGTACCTCAGGTGTCGATACACACGGTACCTTGTCCTACATCCAGGACCACTTTGACATGTTGAAGCCAAACATACCTTTGCCCGTTTTCTGGCGGCCAACTACTCTGTCTACGGCCATCAAAAGATTTATCACGCCGTATCTCGGCCCCCTTTCTCTATGGTACCCTCCCAAATTGTCCCACCACAGAATATCAATCACCTGAGAAACGACGACTTGATATATTACGTACTGCCCTGCTACAACAGCCCCATTTTATATCAGGATTACGCTGAGTTCTGCTTGGACCTTTCCATCTCCTTGTAGAATCTAGACCATCTTATACAATAGGATTTCGTCGAGCCTAATGACCTTCTATCCATCATCTCAACGGTTCGGAGTCAAAAGAGGGGGGCAGGGTCGTGTGATGCTCTTGTAGGGCTATTGGCGGCTGTGATCGTTAAGAAGATGCACAACATCTTTTAAAGTACTATACGACAGACGCGTCATCGACCTGGGAACCGTTTAGAGCAGCTATCACATTAGGAGCACACTGGTAAGCGGTGCAGCCGGATCGATACAAAGGACATTGTCTGCCATTATTGAGGCTCCACTCCAATTGGTGTCAACCCACTTTGTTCGAATCTGCCATTCCCTTTTCGGATTTGCAGAGACGAACATTCTGGTACTCCAGCTTGCGAGGTTTGGTATAAAGCGGTAGGTGTGTTGGTTTGTATTTCCTTCCTGTCTTATCGTACTGAAAGTAGTGAAAGCCTCGTATTGAAGGCTCTTTAGGAACACATACCCCAATAGGACATATATGCGCTTCCAAAAGTATATATGGACTGTACGTTTGTAGATCTACGGGCTAGTATCTCTCCCTGCTTATCTCTTCCCCTCACTCCCCCATCAAGCTATCCCTTCGATTCACCATGCAGACACTGTTCACAATCTTCACTTTTGACTTCGTGTATATGAACCCGAAATTCTAATTTCATGGAACTAGTTATAGCCACTCGCTACTCAGGTAGGTGGATATAGGCAGTAAGACTGTTTACCATATAAATTACTCGTATGACCTGCCTATGGCTAGCATTCTGTGAGCTTTTGGATCCCTGTGCTCTAACGGGTGGGGTATGGTACGTGTGTTTCTTCGGAGCTGCAAGACAGGGAGGATAAATATCCATATCTGGCTAAATCTCTCCGCATCGACCAGCATGTTCATCCTTCCCAGATTGACTCGTCAATGGGAGGTACTGCACTTCATTTGTTTATATGATCGGGAATCCCCCCTCGTATTTTTTTTTCGCTGTTCCTGCATCATATGCCTTGAGGCGTGAGCTCCTGTCTGCTTCCTCCCTCTTGGACTCACCTTGGAGCCTGCCTATACTAATCTGCTGTTGTGCACTTCAGCTTCGAGCCCAATTCCATTGGATACTCAAATCGTTCTTGGGCTCCTCCCCTTCATATTGTTTTTAATTTTCCTGCGCTATTGTACGTGTCATTAGGCACGATGTTTCGTTACTCTCTGCTTACAGCCACCTGCGTCTACTCCGTCGCCTACGCCCAATTCTCTAATACCACCTCAGCACTTGCCCCAGAACCCACCACACCAGCATCATGGAATGTAACTAGCTATGGGGGCTCCGTGAACATTACCAATAACCTTGCGCTCACGCCACCCATGGGCTGGAGCTCTTGGAACAATTTTGGAGCAGACATCAATGAGACCTTGATCCGCTCGACCATTGATGCCATGGAATCGAACGGGCTGAGAGACGCTGGCTACATCTACGTGAACCTAGACGACGGTTGGCAGCGTTACAAGGGCCCACGAAGTGAACACCCGCTAGAGGTCGACCCCATAAAATTCCCCAGCGGCATGAAGGCCCTCGCGGACTATGCCCACTCCAAGGGCTTCAAACTAGGAATTTACAACGGACCTGGCCAAAAAACTTGCGCAGGCTTCACGGGTTCCGAGGGACATGCAGAGGACGACGCGAAGATGTTCGCATCCTGGGGCATTGACCACCTCAAATACGACAGCTGCTGCTCACACGGCGATGCGCCCCAGGCTGACGTGCAACAAGTCATGCTCGAAATGTCCCGCGCGCTCATTGCAACTGGGCGCCCTATCGTCTTTCACGCTTGCCACTGTGGCTGGTCTAACGTAGAAGAATGGGCGGCTGAAGAGGGCGCAAATCAATGGCGGATCGGCCAGGACATCTCCGATGATTTCAACTACCCCGATAATCGCGAGAAATACTACTTTGATGTCTTGGATATGATTGACCGCGGGAACAATATCACCCAGTACTCTGGCCCGGGCCATTGGAACGACTACGACATGTTAATCGTGGGACTCGACGGCGAGAGCAAACAACTTGTCGGAACCGGTGCAAGCGATCTCGAATACCGCACCCACTTCTCACTCTGGGCACTCGTAAATTCGCCTCTGCTTATTGGTGCCGCCATCCCTCACCTCTCTGCCTATAATCTTGCGACCCTCACTAACACTGAGGTCATTGCGCTCAATCAAGATCCACTGGGACAAGCAGCTACCGTGCAATGGGAGTCTGAAGATGGGAATCTACAAATTTACGCGAGAACTTTAGCAGACGATAGTATGGCTATTGCTTTGCTAAATCGAGGCAGTGCGACGAAGAGTATCACAGTTAGTATGAGAGAGCACCTCACAGTGGGTTGGGATGTGTATAAATTGAGGGATTTGTGGAAGAAGAAAGATTTGGGCCCATATGATATCCCATATACAACCGAAGTGAGGAGCCATGAGGCGAAGGTATATAGGGCTTGGAAGGTTGGGTGTACGGTTGGGTGTTAATGTTAGTCATATTGTCTAGCCTGCTCTAATAATCCCATGTATTCCGCACTTGCCTCTTTCTTTGGCCTTTTTCAATGTCAAATCGGCTATGTTCGACTTCGCTTTGTGCATTTCATTTCTCAATTCTAGTCACTGCTTGGCTAGATATGGCCTAACCCCTCTTTTTCTTCGTGGCATCGTGGACTGCGAACTATGCGAACTGGAAAATTGAACACTCCCTGTGTTAGAGGAACTTTGGACCGATTTCAGTTTTGAGCTGACCAATACCCCCGGAAAGGGAATGATGGTTGATCGGAACTGGTGAATAGAGAACTCTGCACTGGATGGCAATGGTTTCTTGTGGTAAATGTCAATGGGAACCAAAGATTCCCCGGTTGTAGTAGTAAGAATTGAAAGAGGCAAGATAGTTTTGTGTAACTTTATTCTCACGACTCATTCGGCGATCGTCCTCGAAACTCTCTTTAAGTATAGAAACGGAGCAAGAGTTGTATCATCCATAAGTCCCTCGATAGTTCATGCAACCCGCAAACATAGAGAACTACTCAACCCAGGTCAATCCACTGAATATAAGGGTAGTATGAGATCTTTTTGGTGCCAGAAATATATCATATGGGTTGTATCGATGTTCTTAAGTCACATTAGCATATATACTGAAGTCAAATACTGCAGATTGGAGGCAGATATTTCGATGTGGAAAGAAGGACAGGTGCAGAAATGTGAGACGAAATAATAGAAGATACATGGGTACAAGGAAAGAGGTGTAGCTTCTCAACGCCCTGCCTATATCTGTGTTGAATTGACAATAGGGATTCGAGGTTCGAAGCACATGTTCCATATATTGATGAATTAGAGGTTATTGAAATCTTTTTTCTATTGAACAATTAAATCTACTATAAATAATTGCTCCTTGTTGAGCGTGGGATGCCTAAAATTGTTTATCCAGTAAGAATGCTTCTCCTCAACATTTTCCCACTATATATACAAGACACCAAAGGAAAGTATAGGAATTGCAATGAAGTGAAGATTTCATTTCTCAAAACAATTTATTATATGATGATATTAGGTTTTAATACACCTCAGCTCCTGCACGATATGTTTATTGAGGCGCTGTTTGAAGAAATGAGTGACGCGTATTCTAATATTCAATATTTGATTCATTGGAATACCAGTATGTATTGAACGTTAAATTGAGGTATGCCAATGATCACAAATATATGAAGCGCATAGCTTCTGACTGCTTGATACGCATGATACTTTTCTCGACAAAAGAAATCGCCTACATCCATGGCGGGTTCTTTTGCTCGAAACGTGGTCAACAGGACTTTTTAATTCAATATGATATTAAGCAGGTTGATTGGTAATAGTGAATTTAATGGTGAGTAACAAGTACTGGTAATCATATTCCAAGAATTTCTTTTTTGACACTTGTAGTTGATGTCATAGCTAGCAAGCACCATTAACTGATAGACTCACATTTGCTAATATGTAGCCGGATAATCTGTCAACCCGGGGGTTTGCAGAATGCTCATGCATGAATCATCTCGATTGGTCAATACACATGTGCTGCATAAATACCTCGTGTTGGTGGCCTTGATTTAGTATCCGATTGGATCTTATTCGGAGGGCTTATACGGTTCTCCGAAGATGCTGACCTCAAAGAATGTCTCATCACACACCTGTGGTAATTTACTACATTTAGTCCCATCTTCACCGTAGCTAAAATTGGCAATATCAGCAATGTTATTTTTGTATGCGAGTATTCAGCTTGTGGCACTTGCTACAATGTGTCACACCCACCCTACATTGGGGCAATATGCCGAAATAAAGCGAAGTCTGACAGATCTGCGACGCTCTTACGACTACGTGATTATTGGCGGCGGAACAAGTGGCCTCACAGTAGCCAATCGACTCTCTGAGAACCCATCTTGTAAGTAGATTCATACCCTATCACTGTTTCTCAATCGTCTAATGGCTGTCGTTTACCACAGATACTGTGCTCGTAGTTGAGCTAGGTGATTTTGCAGATGAGCCTTGCATATGGATGCCATTGAACTCCCCGAGCATCTCCACTGGCCCTTGTAAGTCTCACGTGTTCAATATAACGAGTCAGCCCATCGTAGACTTGAATGGCTTTGTCCTACCAAGGTTCATTGTCGGAATGGGAGTTGGGGGTTCTTCGGCTGTGAATGGTAGGTGTTCACCATGACTAAATCTACAGAGTGGATGTATTGAATACCAGCTATAGGCATGGTGTTTGATAGAGCATCAAGAGCAGACTATGATTCCTGGGAGGAACTTGGAAACCCTGGTTGGGGATGGGACGGCCTGTTTGACTACTTCAAGAAAGTAAAGTAGATTCTGCGCAATTCCTACACCGAATAGTGCATTGCTAATTCGTAATGGCTTGGCTCACTTAGAGCGCATCTTTTGGCCCCCCTTCCAAAGAAAGTACAGCCAAGTATGGATACACTTGGGAAGCATCTGCGTATGGGCCAGGCCCTGGCCCAATTTGGGCAACACTTCCACCGTTCGAATGGCCAGCGACTAGTACGTGAAAAGATGCGCTGCCACAGTCTTGATTCGATATTTTACTACCAAAATCTCTGATTCTGACTTAAGAATAGAAATTTCTTGGGATGCCTGGGGTGATCTCAATGTTACAGCCATTAAAGATCATGCTTTAGGGGATGCGGTAGGTCGCTATTGGGTGCCAGCATCACAGAACCCTTTCAACCAAACAAGATCCTACGCTCGATATGGGCACTATGAACCCGCTAAAGCGAGACCAAACTATCATCTTCTCGTAGGTCATAAGGCTGAGAAACTCGTAATCTCACCCGAATCAACCTCCCATTCTAATCACAGGGTGGAGGGAGTAATCATTAGGGAACGATTCAACCCAGACAAAAATATCACTGTGCAAGCTATGAAAGAAACTATTCTCGCCGCTGGGGCAGTGCATACACCTCATATTCTTCAGTTAAGCGGCATTGGGCCAAAAGATATCTTGCAAGCGGCAGGTATCAAAGTCCAGGTCGATCTCCCAGGTGTTGGACAAAACATGCAAGATCATGCCCAAGTAATGCTGGATTGCAGGTGTATGTATTATTGAATATTATAATTTTACATGTTGCTTACTATTCCATAGTTGAGAGGGATCTTTGGCCAAACCCAAGTGCCTTATCCAGCAATAGAACCTTTCAGGAAGAGGCACAAGCGGAGTACAACGAGCATAAAAGAGGTACTAAATATAACAACATTCTATGTCCATATCTAGCCTGACTTTTCTCAAGGACCTTTGACTCTTTCGTTGGGAACTAGCTTCACGTTCCTACCCTTCCAGACTGTATATCAGAAATACCGTGAATTTGTTGCAAACCTCTGGGCCCAATCCCCAACTACATATCTCGCGCCCAACACCGAAGCCCCTGTGGTGGAAGGATTCAAAGCTCAGCAAAGGATTCTAGCGCGTACCTTTGCCAGTGAACATACTGCGACCTATGAAGCATCGATTAATGGTGTCTGTGGACGTTCATTGGTGATATTGAAACCAATCAGCAGAGGGAGTATCAACATCAATACAACCTACCCAAACAGCGACCCTGTGATCAATTTCAGAACGTATTCAAACCCTCTGGATATCGAACAAGCGGTTGCCTTTATACGATATACGCGAAAGTGGCTGAATTCACCTAGTCTTGCAAGACTTGGACCTGTTGAGATTTCTCCTGGTGCAAATGTTACGGATACTATCGATCTTATCAAACATGTGAAGGCTACTACATATCCAACTTCGTTCCATCCGTCAAGCACCGCATCCATGATGCCAAGACATCTGGGTGGTGTAGTAGGAAGGGATCTGAAAGTTTATGGCGTTGAGGGTTTGAGTATAGCGGATGCTTCGATCATGCCTTTGATACCTGCAGCACACTTGTCTGCAACTGTATATGCCGTAGCAGAAAAGGTATGTAAAGCTGTGCCCTCTTGCATTTGGAAGTCAGGCTTATGTATTACACTAGGCTGCAGATATCATTAAATCGAGAGTTTAGGAAGCGAATTGTATTCAATTAACTGATTTAGCAAGGCAGTATCTCGCTTCGTGCTCATATGTGCCAGATCATTCTTTCGCAATAATACTTTAAATGTATTCAGTTTTAGATAGAGCTCAACGGAACCACCTTTATACAAATTTATTGGTGTTACCGTTGGAATTTAGACGATTCATTTGTTCCTCTTCGTACATGATGTTTAAAAAGTGATGGCGATCTATATTTTAGATTTTTGAGATGGAATACAAATCTATGATCTTCACAATTCAACTTTTAAAAGGCGTTGAGAATGCAGCAGATTCTTCGGTTGTCATGCACGATTATCACACCACCCAAGCTCGTCCATTGAAGACACTTTTTCTTCCTTCAGCAAAGTAGCCACCCTAGAACCGATTCAGGAAAAGGTTCTGTATCTATGTAATATTATGGATTACCTTAATAACTCTGACTCGGGTGAGTCATGAACCTACGTCTTCCTTCGCCATCCTGATCAATAAAGTCCTCAACTGCCGGACACATCAAGACAACTCAGTATCCTAGAGCCCGTTTTATTCATCTTGTATCCTAATGTTTCTCTATTAAAAGTGTGGGCACATCTATAGAATAAATTAATTTTCCATATTGAAAATGAAAACTCTATTTGGTTGTCTCGGTGCCTGTTTGTTTTTCAAATCTTAGGAACTACATAGTACCTCAGTATACTTGTACAGTCTAGTCATTACCAATTAGACTAGTCGTAAAACAACCAAACTATCCGCATTTCTTTTCTGAACATAGCGGAAAGCAGTTGATTAAATTTTGCCAGTCTATATATATGGCACCTGAAATCACGTGATTCATTAGAGTGGGTTTCATTGGGGCTTCATATCATTCCATACCAACTATGGAGGTAGCCATCATTTTATCAGCACTTACACCTTTTGTCTAGAAATGTACAACATGTTGCACAATACGAGCACCCCTTTAGGGTGTAGTGCCAACAAAATAGTTGTACAGAAGATTTCAGGGGCTGAATACCATTAGTGGGGCTTACGGAGAGATGTTAAGAAGCTTGCGTTGATCAATACAAGGCTCCCACAGACCAAAGAACCTCATTGTACAGGGTAAAGCAGGTTTCAGGAAGCCGGATCTACTGGTTGTTACCCCTGCCTAGGTCGGTGCTACACACTTGGACCGGGGTGTACCGTACAGCGAGCCCAGAACAGAGGTAATCGAGTCATGACGCTGGCCCCGGCAAGTGTCCGATTCGTGGTTCATTATGAGGGTTGTTGGTTGATAGACTAGTAGAAAGCCAAGGTAATAAGCCGTAGGACGTGTCGGTTGGCGGAGTACTATGGTGCTTATTCTCGTCTAGCTTAATGCTTATCTTCGCGACTAGTCTATGTCGATTTCGTGGAGGGGCTACACGTAAACGCAGGGTTAGACTGTCATAGTGTTGTGGATCTCCTTGTCTTACGCCCATAAGATGAAATAGGGCTGTTCGGAACCAACACGGCTGTTCGGAAAGCTATACGTCGCGCAAAAATACATAAGGCCCAAATAATAAAAATAGCCCCCACGCGAAAAAAATTCCCTTTGCTCCACCGTGATGTCTTGGTTCACAAACAAGCTTTCCGGCTTTAATTGAGTCGAACGACGTCTTCGCCGACCTCGTAATAGTAATTAATGGCCTGCCAGATGAGTGCAAAGTTGCGATATACGGCGTGCAATATGTTCGAACGCAGAGTTCGTAGTCGATGCATTGATTGCATGTTCTCTGTGCCCCTGACAGGAGCATGTCCGATGTGCTATCCCACTCTTTCGAACTCCGATGGTGGGGTAATTGGAAGGATTCGCTGAGCGAGCGGGCTGACACGAGGTCGATCTTGGACTACATATCTGTGCCTGGCGGAAGTTAACCTAACAAGAGAATGGCATCACTATTGGGTGTGTCATACTCTTGCTTGTATGCGACATTTTATTCTGACGATGGCTCCAAATCGGCTACTTAGATTGAAGATGACTTCGTGTGCATTCTACCCAGAGGATCTGAGTATTTCCCTCTCTAGGTGTTGATGTATTGCAAACTCAGACTGTACCGAAAAGCTCCGAATTCCTACGAGCAAGCGTAGAGAAGGTGTACAATGGATTGGCTGATGCTACCATATAAGGAAGGCTGATGGCTTCCACCCACTTCCAACACTCAAACCTGCATAGTTGCCGCAAGATCACACTCAGCAGCCATGGGAAGCACATATTTGTCCTACCTCAATGTGGAAGGGGACTCCATCGTTACTGGCGACGTGCCAATTGAGCCATTTCTTCCTTGCAATGCAAACCTCTTTCCCAAAATGCATAACCGAATCAGCATGTCAGCGTGGGAGCTGTGGGAGTTTGACGCCTTCTCCGCGGACGGTGAGACGGCCGTGTCCGTGTCCTTCTACCGTGATGCACGCGGCCTCGAAAAGGGTGGATTCCACATTGACGTCAACGCCATCTGGCCCGATGGCGCAAAATGGGGTGACGAACTATTTTTCCCTGAATCCATCATCACGGCCGAAGGGGATGCGCAGATACACGGACTCTGGAAGTCGGACACGGCAAGCGCAACGTTTAACATGGCGACGGATTTGTCGAGCGTGAAGGTGCAGTTCTCCATACCGGGCCGTGTTAGGGGATCCATCACTCTGCACTCCAAAAGCCAAGACCACGAAGGCCGGCTTCCGATGGCTGAGGACTCGGCAATGCTGGGTCCCTCCGTATATTACCTCTTTCCCATGGGACCGGCTGAGGCCAGTACGGACCTTGCCTTTGACACCGAGAATGAGAATGAGATCCCCCGCGTCAGAACGTTGACCATTGGATCCAATGGAAACGGTCTCGGCAGCATGGTTCGAGGGTGGTCTGCCGTGGCTTGGCCCAATATCATGACGGATGCATACTATCTCTCTGCGGTGGTCGGACCCTACATGCTGCAACTCATACGCATTGTGTCATCCGCTGCCAACGATTTCACGCCATACGCGGTGGCGAGACTTTACCAGGATAGGCGAATGGTGTGCGCAACGCAGCGGATCTTGGATGCGCGGCCCCAGGGTGATGACGTGGTTTGTGGGGATGGTGTGGTTGTTGAAAAGGTGCTGGACGGGGACAAGGGTCTCGCTGGAGCCTTTCGGGACAAGAACCGAGGGTATGTAATCGAGTTTGTTGAGGCTCAGCGAATCCAGGGCTCCACGCAGCGGGAGAAACGGCGATGGCGTTTCCAGACGAGCCACAAGCTTGCTTGGTGGAGCGACGCCACGAGCGCCCCCGGCCCGCAGGGCACGGGCAAGTCAGGGTTCATGGAAGACGTCGTATTCGGGGGGTCCTTCGGACATCCGGACGTGGTGTTCCACGGGGCTGGCGTCTGCGGCCAGCTTCAACTGCAGTAGGCACTAGGCCTTTGGCGCAGCCATGTAGTAGCAATAGACTGAATCATCCCGCTCCATGTAGGCGTGCCGGCGGCGAGTGCGAGACGTGGTATTTGAAGGTGACAGGCGCCCGAAGAGGGTGATGCGGCCGTGCAGGGCGGAGGGGAGGGTGGAGAGATAAGATGAGGTAGAGTCCCATGCATGCCATTGCAACGCTTGCCTGTGTCGGGCTAGCGCGGGCGTGCGGGGCTGTAGCGGGCGATCGAGCCGTGCCGGGAATAGCTCCCGAACGCCTGTGCCAAGGCTTAACGTCCCCTAGCACTAATTCGCTTTGGCTCGTACAGTAACAGCGTTGTCTATCAGTTTGAGCCAGAATACGAGACGGCAAATCGATCTCGGAAAGCGAGGGCCCACACATGGATACAGTGCCAACACGTGGATATGCACTGAGCTGTGTGCTTGGCTCGGTTCATGCTGCACATTGAGTGAGGGCCTACCTGGTCGCCTGGGCTCTCTCCAAGACTAACACGTGGGCATGTACTCACTGGCGCCTCGTGTTGCGGATTGATGATCAGCCCGAAAACGGGAGCAGGCCAGTCTCATCCCATCGTCGCTCGCGTCTCTCGCGTTTGCTGGGAATCCTGCATAGGCTAATAGATGCCCTGGGTTTCAGCCCAATGTTGGACCTCGTTCAAGCCGTTTCTCTGAATTGGCATGCCGCCCACCCAGTACACCACGGATATCTACGCTGACGCCTAGAATGCACATTACCTTTGCCCAGTGCGCACCGTGTTTAGCCTGTTACATCATCCTGGACTAACTTCAAATAGTCCGAATTAAGAAGCCTGAACCCTCTGCATACACCGAGCCCTGGGTGGTGCAGCTGATGTCAGAGCACTGGCCGGCAGCCCATACTAGTTACTTTTCGTAAACGGCCGAGCTTATTCGTCGGAACCGTGCGAGAAGGGGCCCTCATCGCGGGAAAGATGCGGCCCATATATGGCCTTGTATCTTGTATGTGTGGATGCCCGTATGCTGTGTCTCCTTGCCTTGTCACCGACCATCCGTAGACTTCCCCACCATGCCTTCAAGTCCATCCTCCGACGTCTTCCTTTCTATTCGGACCTCGTGCGATAGATGTCGATTCCAAAAGCTCAAATGTCTTATCCCCGAATCTTCTGGCGAGGCCATGTGCTGCCAACGATGTGCCCGGGCAATGGTTCCTTGCATCTTCGGCCGTCGAAACAAGTCCAGACGCAAACGAGCATCCGCAATCTCCATCTCCGAGGAAACAAACTTGTCAAAAAAGATGTTGTCACAGTCTCCGTGTCCCAGCCCAACGAGTAAAGATATTGCCACCAACTCGGGAGACCCAGTAGCCCGGAGCATGGAACAGGAACAATATGCACTGGATGGAATTGCAGAGCAATGGCATGCGGAGAACGAGCAGCTCAATTACCCGTTTCAAGAAGATAGCACCATGAGCGACCTATGGCTATTCACCAACGACATCAGTTTCGGGAGTCAAGGTTTAGGGACTTTAGGCTTGGCTGAATACGGTTTCAATCCTGCATTAGCCTCTGACGTCGGAATCAAGGATAGTGCTACCAGTTCGCCAACGCTGGAAGCACTTATGATGGCTCCTGAGGGGGGTACTGCTACAAAATTACTTTTGAATCTTGCCTCTGAACTGTACGAAAATCACGAGGCACTGAGCAGTGGGAAATGGCAGGAGGCGGAAGCTTGTAGAACCCTGGACGGCTATCCAATTGGAAGCGTATACCACCTGTCCCAGAAATTCATTGACCTGGGAACGGCGCTACAAAAACTGAGATCCGGCAGCGAAGCCCCATTGTGTGGAAAAGTACCGCCAGCTACCTGGAAGGTGGACCGAACCGGGACTTTGGACTTCAAGGAAGTCAAGCAAGGGGCAGCAGCGTTGGCTGCATCGCCCCCCTCCTTGGACCCGTCGGTCACGCTCATCCTGATGAGCTGCTTCGTCACGCTTACCCGGTTATATTCCACCATACTGGGCCATTTCCAACTGCATCTCAGCTTGCAGCCGATGGCTCCCGCGAATGCATCACGTACGAGCATGGATATGGGACCAACACTGTGCTTGGGTGAGCTCCAACCGACCAACACGTGCTATAGCCGTGTGTACACAGCCGTTGGTATACTACTGGACCTGCTTAGGCAGGCTGAGGAGGCGTTGCGATTTGCTGGCGGTCTACAGCCCTTGGGTACCGCTACCTCCGAGACATCCTCCGAGGCCTCCATAGAGCGAGAATTGGTCAGTGCACTGGTATCCTGGGAGGCCCTAACAACTGCGAGTGGAATACAGGAGGCCCTGGCGGCCTTAGAGAAACAAGTCACCGACATTAAAGATCTGGTTCGCGAAAATATGGGTTTGTAGAAAATTGATGTACATAGAATTAGAGTACCCACCATAAATACGCCCCTTAATCATTGAAACTGCCTTCTATTATGTGACCCATTATGCTGTGCTAATGTCTTCAGAGTGTTACCACAAACCGGGTCCTTAGCCCCTCGCCGTATTTGTAGAACAGGATGGGTATAGGGGCAAAAGCGATCCCAATGAAGGCCAACAAGCTGTTTCCCCAGCCGAGCCCTAAACTTTCATACAAACTTGGCCCAGCAAGAGGCAAGAAGGCTCCTGCTATGCTCCGCAGAACTGTGTTTGCGGCTAGAGCAGAAGCTGCCGCGTCTGCTCCAAAGGCATCCACAAGGTAAATTTGCACAGGCATCATTACCAGAAACATGCTGAAACCGATGAAAAAGGTACCCATAATGGGCAAAATCCAATGTTGATGGCTCTCTGCTGTCCAACCGTACCAGAAGAATCCAATTGGCATGACCGGGGCAGACCACATCATCAGGATCAAGCGGAGCTCCGGGCGCTCCACCGTTCCACCTCGTGGCTGATGGAGGAGCTTGTCGCTGAGGACACCAAAGACGGCAATGCCAACCAACATTCCAAGGCCTAGCCCAAGGAATGCGAGTCCCGAAACCCCCTGGCCAAAACCATAGGTTTCCTCGAAGACGGCAGGGAAGGTCGTGAAAAGGAGGTAGATGAGGCCAAAGATAAAGGCACTGTAGAGAGAAAGAAGAAGCACAATGGGTGAGAAAAGGAGGATTCTTGTTGGGCGCATGATGGCACGGGCTAAAAGCTGCTTCGGAGTAAGGCTTCTGTTGTGTGTGCGAGCTTGGATCATGATGTTTCCGGTCTCCTGGCGCAGTCGAGCAGCTTTACGCCCTAAAAGAACCGGTTCATATGTCTCACGCATGAGGAAAAGGGCCACCAGAGAAATTACACTTGTCTAAACCATGGCATATTAGCTAAAGTCGTTGGAAGGAGAGATGGAAGAATCCTACCAGAATAAGAATCAGCCAGAATGTCCAACGCCAGCCAATGGTCTGGCTGACGAACCCACCAATGACGGGACCGATGACCTTCAAAACTGTTAGGGGGTGGTCCTCGCTACAAAAACATCAGGCTGAACTTACTGGTCCTAAAAGAGGCCCGAGACCAAACAGTGCCATCGCCTTTCCGCGTTCTTCTGGAGGATAGAGGTCTGCAATAGTTCCACCACCAATGGACATTGGAGAGGCCGCGGAAAGACCACAGATGAGACGAAAAACCATAAACATGGCAGTGTTGGTGCTCAACGCACAACCGATGGTAAAGCCAATGTATATGAAATTGCCGATGTGATACAGAACTAACCTCCCATAAATCTCCGACATAGGGCTGATAAAAAGGGGCCCAAGAGCAAAACCGAGGATGTAGATGGAGACAGTCAGTGCAGCAACAACGCTGTTGGTGATACCAAACTCTGCACAAAGGGCACTGGCGCCAGGAGCAAACATGACTGCTGCAAGGTTGCTATCCGCTACTTTAGAGGTTTCCTAGATAACACAATGCTGGGAACATACGAATACAGCGTGAAGGCACTGATGAGAAGAACGTGGGTCAACTTCGCCCCTGGCTGCCAGTTCTGCGGATTTTCTGGGTCGGCAGCGCCGTCCCAATCGACGACATCAGGGTCTTCGGTTTTCTCTGACAGGTGTCCAATTGCTTCCTCCTTATCTGTCGCCGGGGTCCTCGCTCCGGTGTCTAGCTCATCTCTAGCAGCAGTGTCAGTTGAAGGGGTGCCGCTTATGAGATCTTTGAGCGACGACATGACCAGCCGGATCGCAATCACCCAGAAATGGTAAGTTGGAAGGACTTGTAGAGGGTAGAGGGTAGGCTTCGCAGTGGCCGACACTTGCAGCAATAGGTTGCAATATAAACTTAGAGGGAAAAGGGGTGGAATGAGGGGATGCCGAAGTAGTTGTAGTTGATGGATAGAGATTGTACCGGTACGATCTGTTCTCCGTCCCGCTGCACTGCTATATGGGAGCGACAAGGCGAGTAGCCTTCTAGCGGCTTGCAAGGTAGTCCGGACACGCCATGGCCGAGGCCGAGACTTCCTCCGCTACGAATGGGTGACTAAGCAGATACGCCTGCCGGCGAGTCGGCTGCCCAGCGGGTGTTTGTTGATATTCTTCATGGTACCACCCGGAGGTAGTGCTAACGACCTTCCGCGGGCTGGGTGGTCTCTCCGATGCAGAACATTCACCAAAATAGGGATATCTAGAAGTAGCAATTCCCTAGCAATTCCTAAACAAGTGCATGCTAGAATACCCACCCTCACTTCATCCTCAACCACCGTGTGCTTCAACAGGAGGGTCAACTGTGCCCTGCCGAATCCAGCTAGCAGTCAAAAGCGCCTTTGCCGTCGTCATCAAAGCAATTCTCCTCAGCTGTGGACGCCGATGGCAGCAGAACAATAAGTATTCGTCTGCGACTTTTGCGCCCCTGGGCGCCTCACCCGAGCCTGCATCCACGATCGGGTGTCGTGGCGGCGTTCCCCGGCGCGGAGAAACATATACCCTAGCGTCCCGTCTTGGACAGCCAATCCAACCTTCTGCCCATCAACCTCTCGCTTCTTGCAGCCTCCGGAGCAGGCCCTGTCGTCGACGTCCGAATACGAGACACTGGCCGAATACGCGACTCGGACGATCCGACCGTCCGATGTACCATGGCCCCCAGAACCTCTATCGCAGTTATTAGGCCGTTGCATCGCGACGGGCCATCTCCGCCGCGTGCAGATCCCGAGTGCCTCAGCATTCATCATCACCACCACTTTCGCCGTTATGGCCGCCACCAACAATGTCACCATGTCCGACGCCGGTGTCGCTTATCAGGCCGCTGCTCCACGGGTATCAGCAACCGACTCGCCGAGAGAACGGAGGCGTCGAGAGAAGCCCCAGCTTAGCTGCCATGCCTGCCGCCGGCGGAAGTAAGTGAAGCCAACCGCTCCCCCACCTAGCCATGTCAGGCTGCACTCCAAGGGCTAATCAAGGCACAGGGTGCGATGCAACCGCCAGAACCCCTGCAACAACTGTTCGAGCAGGGGCCTTGGCTCCTCCTGTACCTACTCTGCCACCCGTGAGACGCTTCCTAACCGTCCTGCTGGAACTGCCCACGTGCAATCCCGCATCGATCAACTCGAGTCCCTCGTATTGAATCTCATGCAGCAAACGGCTTCCAGCTCACCTGCATCTCTGTCCGAACTTGCACCGGCCACACCAGACAGAAACCCTGCCTCCCAGAGTCTCAGTCCTACTGTAAATCCGGAGCGGCCCCTGGTGGCCACATTCGAGCACCAGCGTGGAGTATCGCCCTCCCCATCGGACTATGGCAGCATTAGGATTCGTCAATCAGGCGTTAGCTACGTCAGCAGTGCACACTGGGCCGCTGTGCTTGACAGTATCGCTGAATTGAGGGACCATGTCGAACAGGACGACGAACCCGCCTCAAGCAGCTCTTGCTCCGCCCAATTGCAAGCCAACTACCCAAAGCCGCAACTACTCTATGGTTGTCCGCTGCACGTTACTGCAGCGTCCGTTTTAGAGTCCATGCCGCCTAGATCGGTAGTAGATAAATTAGTCTCGCGCTATTTCAACGATCTAGACATGGCAACAGGTAATGTTTTGGTGTTCCCTAGTGCACCGAAAAAATCCGGTGTTTCCCACATGGCTGACCGAATATCAGGTATCGTACACAGGGGCAAGTTTCTCCGGGAGGTGCGTGAAACTTTCTAAACCCCCAATTATTCCCCTCCATCCATGCCCACTCCACCGGAGCTGACGTAATAAATCAGTACGAGGAATTCTGGCAGGCACCAGAGGCCGCCCCCATCATGTGGGTGGGTCTTCTGCTCACCATGATTTGCCTGTCTACACAATTCAAACAATCCTTCCTTGCTCCTAGCAACGTCGGATTCGCTAGTGAACACTGTACACCGTCTTCGCAAGCGTCCCAAGGACAATTGCCCGTCGACTTCTTTCGAGAGAAGATCATTCAATGTCTCAACTTGGGGCACTACACCAAGGGTGGGACCTATGTAGTAGAGACATTAATCCTCTACTTCATGGTTGAAGTTTTCGACCTCAAGGAAGTCGAGATTGGAATATGGGTATTGGTTGGCAATATTCTACAAATTGCAACACACATGGGATATCATCGAGACGCTTCCCACTTCCCGAATATTTCGCCATTTGCTGGAGAGATGCGAAGACGTGTCTGGGCGATGATAATACAGCTAGACTTCAGCATTTCGACGCAAATGGGACTGCCGAGGCTGATCAAGGAAAGTCAAACCAACAACACTAAGCCACGAAATCTGGCCGACTCAGATTTTGATGAGTTTTCAGCTGAGTTACCCCCCTCTCGCGAGGAAACAGATGTGACTCCTACCCTTTACACATTAGCAAAGCTTAGAATACTGGACGTTGGAACCAAAGTTGCCGATGTGACCACTGAACCGCGGCCATACCCATATTCTACCGTATTAGAACTTGATAAGCAGATCCATGAAGCACAGGCTGCTCTGCCACCGAGCATGAAATGGGAGAGTCTTGCATCTTGTCTTACCATACCCCCACTAGAAATAATGCAGAGGATCTGGTTGGAGATATGTATCCAGCGACTAAAAATCGTCTTGCATAAGAGGTTCCTCGATCCCTCTCGACAAGAGCAGCAATACGCATATTCGAAAACGACATGCATCACGGCTGCCATGAAGATATTGGAATTCCAGCACCTTGTCGACGAAGAAACCCAAGTAGACGGCCGCTTGTACCAGATCCGCTGGAGGGTATCTACAGCTTTCACGCATGAGTTCTTGCTGGCTACTAGCATCCTTTGCTTTTACCTCCAACTCCTTGCGGTGCACGATGAGCAACGAGGTGGCGTGAGAGACACGGATGTTTCCGAAGTGAATAATATTAGACAGCTCCTTCGAGCATCACAGATCATCTGGCTTCGATTAAGTGCTGCTTCGTCCGAAGCTAGGAAAGCTGCTTCTGCTTTGCATTATGTTCTCGGTGATTCGGGTGTCAGGCCAGGGTCTTTCGGGGTCATGGACATGATGTCAAAGCCTTCCCCCGCTTCCAGCATTCCATATTTCCAAGGTGAGTCCGCATAGAATTCTAGGACTGGACTTTTGGTTGGAATTTGCGCTAGACTGCACTGATTGGCTAATGAAATATAGGGTTTTCTGACTTCATGCCTACATACAACTTCCCTGGAATGGGCTTGGATATCACAAATGAAGGTGCATCTTGGAACCTTTTACTTTAAACTAGACTTTATATGCTGTATAACAATATACCAAAGGAAATGTACGTCTGAAATCCTGGAAATGTTCCAATCCGTTGGTGGTAGGCTGTACGCACAGAAGGTGGAATATTCCTCGGCGTTTGCACTTGGTCGAGCACTGTATATCTTCCTCACTGTCCTACACTCCCTTGGCCCCAAACTCTGGTACCCCAAACCCTTAGACTTGTAATACTGAAAATACGAGCTGTTAGTATATTACACTGGAATATCGTCGTGGAGATCCCAGTCACCATGTGGTTTAATTTGCCACATGCAGTTCCTTCCTGCGTGGAACTCTATTCTCGAACTTCATGCAGAAGCCTCAAGTGTTCCAACTACCTGGTAGAACCGCAGTAATTCGGTCATTTTCGGGCACTGATGGGACCACGGTTGTGCAATTTACACCCCTTACACTGCGCACGTTTTTGATCCATTAAAAGCTTATTCGGAATCGGGATTTGCAGGGGTACATTGGATGTCCAAGCTTTCCTATTTTTCTGACCTTATATGACTTGACATAGATCCTTTCTATGTGATCTCTCAACAATACTCGTCATTTCTGTTCAACACAACTCTATCTCCATCTGCACTCTCTTGTCATTGTGTTCAACAAATATTTCGAGATGTCTTCACCAGAACCCATAGCCGTTATTGGCAGTGCCTGTCAATTCCCAGGCGGATCAGACACTCCCTCAAAATTATGGGATATCATCCGAGAGCCCAAGGATCTTCTTCAGAAGATCCCAAAGGAGCGTCGATTTGATTCTGATGCCTTCTTCCATACCGATCCTGAGCACCACGGAACCACGAATGTTCAGACATCTTATTTTCTGGACAAGGACCCAGCAGAATTCGACAACGCATTCTTCAACATCCAGCCAGCTGAGGCTGAGGCCATCGACCCTCAACAAAGGATGCTGATGGAAACTGTCTATGACTCGCTATGCTCAGCTGGCCAAGCCATTGAGGGGCTACGTGGTTCGTCCACTGGCATCTTTGTTGGTGTTATGGGGGACGACTGGGGCGGGGCGTTTTACAAGGACCTAGAGACACTCCCACAGTACAGTGCTACTGGATTAGCTCGCAGTATCCTATCCAATCGTGTCTCATACTTCTTTGACTGGCATGGCCCTAGCATCACTTTGGACACGTATTTACACCCTATGGTAGAATATGAACCATACACATCTAACTCATTTTTAGAGCCTGTTCTTCGAGTTTAGTCGCGGTTCATTTAGCTGTCCAGGCATTACGCAGCGGCGAATCTCGTGTTGCCGTCGCAGCAGGATCTAATCTTCTTCTTACCCCTGGTAAGCCTTTCCAAATTCCCGAAAAGTTTTGTTCAAAGTTCTAATCGTCTTACCCAAGCAACTTATATCGCGGAAAGTAATCTGCACATGTTATCACCTAACGGGAAATCTAGAATGTGGGACAAGGATGCTGACGGCTATGCTCGAGGTGAGGGCATTGCGGCCGTTGTTTTAAAATCTCTTAGCGCTGCAATTGAGGATGGTGATCATATTGAGTGCATCATTCGTGCGACAGGAGTCAACCAAGACGGCAAGACATCCGGATTGACAATGCCTAGTGCATCCGCGCAAGCTATGTTGATCCGTGATACATATGCTAGAGCAGGCCTGGATATCAACAAACCAGAAGATCGACCGCAGGTATGAGCGCAGTAAATCCTCTTTGTATTATATATTCCTATTAACAAATCGTAGTTTTTTCATGCACATGGAACAGGTACTCCAGCCGGTGACCCGCAAGAAGCAGAGGCAATTTGTAAAGCCTTTTACTCTGGGGGGGCCTCAGATAAGCTTTACGTTGGTTCAATTAAGACTGTTATTGGTCACACTGAAGGTACTGCAGGACTGGCTAGTCTGATAGGCGCGTCACTGGCCGTTCAGCACGGAGTCATACCACCGAATCTACACTTCCAAGAACTCAATCCTAGGATCGCACCTTTTTACGGAAACTTAGAAGTACCCACCACCGCTCTTCCTTGGCCAAAACTTGCTGTAGGCCAGCCTCGCAGAGCTAGTGTAAATAGCTTTGGTCAGTTTTTTTGGCTGTTTTTATGACAACTCTTTTGCAGAAATACTAACTTGTGCAACTTAGGATTTGGTGGTACAAATGCTCATGCTATCATTGAGGCCTATGTACCGGAAGCATCCCCTTCGCCATCAGTCGGTCCATTATTTACTCCTTTGACTATCTCAGCTGCCACCGAGAAATCGCTGCGCTCTCTATTATCGTCCTACTCTGAGTATCTGAAAGCCAACCCGCAAGTCTCATTGCGCGATTTTGCATACACTGTACAGGCCAGACGCTCCACCCTTGCATATCGGGTCCCTGTGGCGGCATTGACAACCGAGGAAGCCTCCCAAAAGATGCTTGATCTCCTTTCTAGCGAAGAGGCTCCTGAGTTGAGCACTCGACACTTCTCGGTCACCTCACCTCGCATATTTGCTGTTTTCACTGGACAAGGCGCTCAGTGGCCACGAATGGGTGCCAAACTAGTCGAAGCATCCCCATTTGCGGCAAACCGGCTGAATGAGCTGGATGCCGCTTTGTCCTCCTTGCCTGAAGGTGATAGGCCAGATTGGACTCTCCGTGAGCAATTGCTTGCCAGTGCAACGACCTCTAGACTGGCGGAGGCAGCTCTCTCCCAGCCCCTCTGCACCGCAGTACAGATATTGCTAGTAGACTTGCTGCAAGTCGCCGGCATTGAACTGCATGCAGTAGTCGGTCACTCTTCTGGTATGATCCTAACCTACTTTACGCCCTTTATTACTTGAGAATGTTCTTACTAAGATGTCTGATAGGAGAGATAGCGGCTGCATACGCAGCAGGATTCTTGTCAGCCGTTGGAGCCATCAGAGTTGCTTATTATCGGGGTCTTTATGCCAAACTAGCAAAGTCTCCCAACGGTGTGACTGGTGCAATGATGGCTGTCGGCACATCATTCGAGGATGCATTGGAATTTTGTGAGCTAGACTCTTTTAAGGGCAGAATTCAGGTCGCTGCTCGGAATTCTTCGTCAAGCATAACACTCTCTGGCGATGAGGATGCAGTATCCGAAGCTGCCGAAATATTCAAGGACGAAGGCAAATTTGCTCGCCAGCTCAAGGTTGACACTGCATACCATTCTGCGCACATGCTCCCTTGCTCGGCGCCCTACCTCGCTGCCATGGAGGCTATCGACGTACTGGCCAGCGACACTACCAGGAAATGCCCGATTTGGTACTCAAGTGTCAAAGAGGGACATGCCATGACAAGAGAGGACTTGGATTCTCAATACTGGGTTGATAATATGACCCACGCCGTTCTATTCGCGCCGGCTGTAGAAGCTGCTGTTACTCAGAGAGGAGCATTTGACCTCGCCTTAGAGCTTGGGCCTCACCCTGCGCTCAAGGGACCATGTCTAGACACTGTTGAAGAAGCTCTTGGGGAACGGATTCCGTATTCCGGCCTACTATCTCGTGGAAAAGACGACCTCATCGCTATATCAGCTGCTCTCGGCTTTTTGTGGTCACATCTTGGGCCACAGTCGGTTTCCTTTGAAGCCGTGGAGAAATGTCTCTCGGGTGACAAAGTTGGTCGCCACATGGTTGCAGATCTCCCGAAGTACCAGTTTGATCACTCTAAGTTGTTTTGGTCAATGTCTCGTCTCTCTGGTGCACATTCAACTGCTAGTCCACCTCATCCAATCCTAGGCAGACGTTGTGTTGATCGTGAAACCACGCACGAAATCCAATGGCGTAACATCCTCCGCCCCAAGGAAATTTCGTGGCTCAAGGGGCACAAGATTCAGAGGCAGATTGTCTTCCCGGCTGCTGGTTTCGTTGCAATGGCCGTCGAAGCCATGAAAATCTTAGCCGGAAACTCGAAGATTGCATTAATCAGTATAGAAAATCTCGTTATTGGGCGTGCAATGGCATTCGGCGATGAACACGCTAGTGTTGAGTCGCTTTTTAGTGTCAAACTCGTCCACTTAGGGAAGGAAAGCATTTCGGCGAAGTTCTCATGTTATTCTGGTCCATCCCATGAACCGGGTGCTTTGTTGGTACTCAACGCCGAAGGAGATGTCACTGTAGCCTTGGCGGATCCAGATGTCGACACGCTTCCTTTCGCTGAACCCGAGGACTTCAATATGACCGAAGTTGAGGTTGATCGCTTCTATGACCAATTGGGAGAGCTTCAATATGAATACTCACCTCCATTCCGTGGTATGCTCGCGCTTAAACGCAAGAATGGTTATGCCACTGGAAAAATAGAAAACCAGTCAGGATCCGACTGGGAAGATCAACTTCTCATCCATCCCGGTATGCTTGACACAGCTATTCAATCTGCTTTAGCAGCTTTCAGCTGCCCTGGAGATGGACGCATGTGGGGAATGTACATTCCAGTCGGGATTCAGTCGATTATTATTAACCCAATGTTCACCTCCGATGGCATGGGAAAGCAGGACACGCACTCGTTAGAGGCTTTCGTGCGAGACTTCACCAAAGCTCGATGCAAAGTTGATATTAATATTTCCTCTGAAGATAATATCCATACATTCGTGACTGTGGAAGGTATGGAACTGATGCCTTTCACAGCTGCACGCCAAGAGGATGATACGGTCTTATTCTCTTCGTTCGAGTACAAAATTGATGGCCCCAATGGAGATCTTGCAGCTGCAAACGATGGGCTCACTCAGGAAGACATTGAGAATGCCATTAATGCGGAACGGGTGGCATTTTATTATCTACGGCGCTTGGTAGAGACAATCACTCCTGAAGAGAAGGCGAACACTTTACCACATTACCAGCATTTACTCAACTGGGCAACCAGGTCTGTGGATCTCGTTAAACGCGGCAGGAACCCATTCATATCGTCAAAGTACCAGCTAGACACAGAGGAATTGATTGATGGCATTTTGGCCAAGTATGTATCCCCAAATTCCCTGGTTTGGAGAATTCAGACTTACCAATTAATAGGGATCGTGATCGAGCAGACGTCCGTCT
Source organism: Clavariopsis aquatica (assembly GCA_013620735.1). Taxonomy (NCBI): domain Eukaryota; kingdom Fungi; phylum Ascomycota; class Dothideomycetes; order Pleosporales; genus Clavariopsis; species Clavariopsis aquatica. Next base: position 48,124 of record JAAZQE010000020.1, read on the forward strand.
TATAGAATCTGTTGGAAAGAATCTTCCTGAAGTTGTACGCACAGGATCTGGTATTCTTGAACATATGGCTGAAGATGGGTTGTTCGATTTCTATGACGGTGGCTTAGGTCTCGACATTGCAAATCGTCATCTTGCTCGTATGGTAGCCCAGGTCACACACCGCTACCCTCGTATGAAGATTCTTGAAATTGGTATGACCCCACGCTATTTCATTCGCACTGACCACTATACTAATACTTAGCTACAGGCGCCGGAACGGGTGGATCTACGAGAAACATTCTACCATCGATTGGTCCCTCCTTTTCCACATATACATATACCGATATTTCCAGCGCGTTCTTCGAGGCTGCCCAAGATCGTTTTAGCGATTATGGTAGTCGAATGATCTTCAAAACTTTTGATATGGAACAACTACCATCATCCCAAGGTTTTGTAGAAGGGACGTACGATTTGATTCTAGCTTCAAATGTTCTACACGCTACGGGCAAGCTAGAAGAGATGATGTTGAACGTCCGTCGACTTCTCAAGCCTGGTGGCTATCTAATCACTCTAGAACTCAATAGTGACGACACCCTCCGTGTTGGCCTGCCCATGGGTAGTTTACCAGGGTGGTGGGTTGGTGCTGAGAACGGAAGACCGAATGGACCAGGTATGAGTCTGCCGCAATGGGATACGTTGTTGCGAAAGTGCGGCTTTGGAGGAATCGAGACAAGCACACCGCCTCTTCACAAGCTCTATGTCTCCACGGTATTCGCTTCACAGGCTGTAGATGATCGCGTTAACCTTCTCCGGTCTCCGCTATTATCTATAGCTGCTTTGCCCCCAACTGATGCAGAACGACTTGTCATTGTTGGCGGCGAAACCATCGCAACCCACCGCATTGCAGAGCAGCTCTCTGTATCTCTCGCCCCGAGATTCAGCAATATCCTGCGAGTTAGTTCTTTCGATGCGCTCGATAACGAGACGATTGTTCCCTCAAGTACCGTTTTGTCGCTTACGGAGCTCGATGAGCCTCTATTCAAGACCTTTTCACCTGCAAAGTTCCAGGCCCTCAAGACATTATGGGGCCAAGCTGGAACAATCCTTTGGGTAACTCGCGGAGCCAGAGCAGAAGAGCCGCACTCGTTCATGACCGTCGGAGTTGGACGTGTTATGAGGTTTGAATATCCCAACATTTCCCTACAGGTTCTCGATCTCGATAAGATCGACGAAAAAACACCACACGTCATCATAGAGGAGTTATTGCGCCTCGATGCTCTGAAAACTTGGGAGAAAGAGACTAGAAGCGAGGAACTTCTCTGGTCTATGGAGCCCGAGGTCTTTATCGAGTCGGGTGTTCGTATGATCCCCAGACTCTACGAATGCGAGCAAGCGAATGCACGATACAATTCTTCTCGTCGTACGGTTGTCAAGCAAGTTAACCCACGGGAGTCTCCTATCATTTTTTCCAGTCAAGGTTCATCATACGAGCTCCAGCACCCTTCGCCCCTTCGTCTCACAACGTCACCGCCTGTACTTGGTGATACAAAAGTTCTTGAGGTCTCGTACTTTTTGCTACAAACCGTACAAATTTCCTCCATCGGCAAATTAATGCTCTGTGTTGGGACTGATGAGGCTACTGGTGAGCAATTGCTAGCTTTGTCACACACGGCAGAGTCTCGACCCACTGTTTTGGCCGACTGGACTGTACCGCTCGAAGGAGCCGATCCCTCCAAGGCTTTGTCAACTGTTGCTGCTCATATCATTGCATCCAGCATTATCAACTTGGCCCCAAGCGGAAGTACAATGATCGTGCACGAGCCAGATGTAACAGTGGCGTCGGTGTTGACTAAGATATCTCAGCAACACTCAGTCACCGTTGTAATTACTACGTCTCTCAAGGCACAAAAGACCAATGGCTGGGTGTATATTCCTACAAACCTGCCTCGACGCCTTGTAAAGAAAGCCCTACCAGCTTCACCGTCTGTCTTCGTCAACCTATCTCAGGCCTATAACTCTGCGGTGATCGGAAGCCTCATCGAGAAATGCATCCCGCAAACTTGTAACGTACATGACACTACGAGATTTTATGGCACGACAACACACTTACGCCTTGGATCTTCTGCGGGAGACACTACCGAAACACTCAAGGATGCGTGGCTTAACTTCAGTAACATCCAAGAACAAGTTGAATATCCTCGTATCATTGGCCTGCAAGATGTCTCAAAATTTCAGTTACCTGAGACACCTCTCACTGTTGCTAACTGTTTAGTTACCAACATCTCTGTCCAAATCCAATCTGTGGATAGTGGCGTCATCTTCCAGGCAGATAAGACATATTTCCTTGTAGGCCTAGCAGGAGAGGTCGGGCAATCTTTATGCCAATGGATGGTCGAACATGGTGCCCAGCATATCGCTCTAACTAGTCGACGGCCGAAGGTGCACGCAGAGTTTATAAAGTCGATGGGAGCAATGGGCGCCACTGTAAAAGCATTGCCACTGTGAGTAATCTGCTAACCTCTACCCCCCGAGAATTTAGTATGCCTAATTTTACATAAAGGGACATCACAAGCGCGGAATCTCTCGCAACATGCTATGAGGAGATCTCAGGAACTATGCCCCCGATTGCCGGTGTTGCTAATGGAGCCATGGTTTTGGAAGATGCGTTATTCGATAGCATGTCCTTTGAGACTCTTACCAAAGTCCTTGATCCCAAGGTTATTGGCACTCAACTCTTAGATGATCTTTTCCACGACACTCCATTGGACTTTTTCATTGCTTTCTCCTCCATCACGGGTGTTGTCGGTAACAGCGGTCAGAGCAATTATATCGCGGCCAACATGTTCATGACAGCCCTGGTCGCCCAGCGTAAGAAGCGTGGAGTTTCTGGGTCAGCAATCGCTATCAGCTCCTTGATTGGCATTGGCTACGTTGAGCGATCTGAAGAATTGACGGGCGATTACTTCAAAAAGGTCGGGTACAGAAACATCTCGGAGCAAGACCTTCACCAATTGTTCGCCGAGGCGATACTCGCTGGTCGACCGGGTTGTCCCGATAACCAGGAGATTGTAAGTGGACTGGAACCACTATATGCTGACACGCAGGTAAAGGCTCAATTCCGAGAGGATATTAGGTTTAACCACTTCATTATGGAACGGCCAGGCACTCAAACCTATGGTGGGAAACTATCCACTGTACCTGTTCGGGTCCAATTAGCCAAAGCTCAATCAAAATCTGAGGCATACTCCATCATCAAAGGTATGGAATAACATGTCCTTGTAACTCGGGTCTTCAATCGCTGATATAATGATAGATTCGTTCCTTGTACGACTCAAACGTACCCTAATGATATCTCAAGAAGATTCCGTCAGCGAAAAGGCATCACTCGTTGAACAGGGCGTTGATTCACTAATGGCTGTTGAGGTTCGTTCGTGGTTCCTCAAAGAGCTTGAGGTCGATATCCCCGTCCTCAAGATTCTTGGCGGGAGCTCTATCACCAATCTTCTCGCCGAGGCTATGGAACTCCTGCCTACTTCCGTAGTAGATTTAAATGCGCTTCCCGACAATGGAGTGGCTAGCGCCGAATCCCCGAAGTTAGATGCAGAAGCTCCAGTACCTGAGATCCTCATCAGCTCCACCCAGGCGTCTTCTGAGCACGATAGCTCACCAAAATATACCCCTACTCGTTCAGCCACGCCGCTAGCAACCCCAATGACTGAAATGGAGGATTTCAAACTTAACGGCTCAGCGAACGACAAGACAACAACCCTCCCATCCGGAATCGATATTAAGACGCTAGCCGAGAAAGAAGTGTGTACCCCTATGTCTTACGGCCAAGCTCGTTTCTGGTTTTTGAACGACTACCTAGAGGACAAGAGAAGCTTCGACATGACAGTGATGTTCAAACTCACGGGTAGGATGCACGTTAGCCGTATGGAGCAGGCTGTTCGAACAGTCGTACAACGCCACGAAGCGCTAAGAACTCGGTACTTCTGGTCTGGGGAAGGCGACCAACGCATTGCCATGCAAGGTGTTCTTCCTGAATCTCCTATACAATTGGTACACAAGCGTCTCCAATCAGAAGCAGAAGCGAAAGACGAGCTTAGGAAAATGCACGATCACGTTTGGGATCTTGGTAGCTGGGAAGCTGCCAAAATCCACCTTCTCACAGTTACGGACGAAGTGCACTACTTGCTTGTTGGTGGTCACCACATTTCTTGGGACGGATACAGCTTCAGTGTGTTATTTGTCGATCTCGAAGCAGCATACTCGGGCAAGCCGCTACCGCCCCTAGGCCCTGAAAGTCAATATCCTGCCTTCTCTAGGTGGCAAACCGAAACGTACGAGACAGGTGGTATGCAAAAAGAGATTGACTCTTGGCGTAAAGTCATAAATCCTGATACGCCGCCTATGCCGCTCTTCCCATTCGCAAGATCTCAGACTCGGCCCGTCCTTGACCATTTCTCCCAGCATGAAGCGAAGGCAACACTTCCCGCCTCTGTGGTTTCGAAACTCAAGTTACTCTCTCGAAAGAATGGCGCAACCATGTTCCATGTATATCTCGCCGCTCTAAAGGGTCTTACTTGGCGACTTCTTCCAGAGATTGATGATCACTACATTGGAGTAGCCGATGCAAATCGTATCGGAAAAGAATTCATGGGAAGTCTCGGGTTTTTCTTGAATCTTCTTCCGGTGCCGTTCTCCCGTGGCCACGTCAGGAAAAGGATCAGCGACCTCATACGGGATGCTCGTGACAAGGCGTATTCAACCCTAGAACGATCTATCGTACCGTGGAATGTCATTCTCAAAGAGCTCAAGGTTCCACGTTCAAACACCTGTGCGCCTATCTTCCAGCTTTTCGTTGATTACCGACAGATTGTTCAAGATAGGTCCACATGGGGAGGTTGCAAGATAAGCGACGAAGATTGGTTGAACTCCCGCAACGGCTACGATTTAACTTTGGGTATCACCGATAACCCAGATGGAGAATCACTTCTGTCTCTTCGTTTGCAGGCAGGACTTTATGATGAGGCGAGTACTCACTTACTACTCCGATCTTATGTAAACGTATTGGAGACATTCGCCAACGGAATCGACATGTATGCGAATGACTTGCCGTGTTGGGCACCCGGTGATATTGAAACAGCACTTCAAGTCGGCAAAGGTAAGACCAATTTCCTGTGATGGCATGAATCTAGACTGACACGTTTTTAGGACCCTCGATGAAACTAGAATGGCCAGCAACACTCTCTCATAGAATCGACCAGATGATTGAGGAACGATGTATGGAACCGGCATTGAAAGATGGGCTTGGAAATCATCTCACTTACGGACAAATGGGTGACCGTATCAACGCCATCGCTTCCACTCTCGTTGCAGCTGGTGCAACCTCGGGCTCGCCTATTGCTGTATTCCAGGATCCCTCTGCGGACTGGATTTGTTCAATGCTCGCTATCTTCAAGGTCGGAGCGATTTACGTACCTTTGGACCTACGCAACTCCATTGTCCGGCTCATCAGCGTGGTGAAAGATGTGGCACCGACTGTTGTTCTATCAGATACTAATACTACAAGCAAGACGAAACTGCTTGGCGCCGATCTGGCTACTGAAATCATAGTCTCCGACATTACTATCTCATCTCCCACCAAACCACTACCAACTCGAGCAGAACCTGGGTCAATTGCTATCATTCTTTTCACAAGTGGCACAACAGGGAAGCCGAAGGGTATTAAACTCACCCATGACAATCTACGAGCGCAATGCGAAGGCTACTCTCGATTTTGCGACATTCCTGCGAAGGCAGCAGTGGTGCTTCAACAAACCATTTACAGTTTCGATGTCTCTCTGGATCAAATCTTTGCTGCTCTTGCGGATGGTGGATGTCTTGTCGTCGTTCCGGCCCACAAACGGGGTGACCCACAAGCAATTACCGAGTTAATGGTTAAAGAGGGAGTGACATACACTGTGGCTACGCCGTCTGAGTACGAAATGTGGTTCAGATACGCACATGAGAATCTGGTTCAATGCAAGGAATGGCGAGCCGCATTTGGAGGTGGAGAACATCTTCACCGTGGACTCATTCAAGAGTTTGCCAATCTTGCGTTGCCCGGGCTACAACTATTCAACAATTACGGCCCTACAGAGGCATCATTGGCTATCACCAAGGGTGAAGTGAACTACAGCGACCCTGATCTGGAGGACCACGTTCCGGCTGGTTTCATCGAGCCGAATTACACCGTTGCCATTGTTGATGAATTCGTCCGGCCTGTCCCTCTCGGGGTATCCGGAGAGATTGTCGCCGGAGGGCCCGGCGTAGCTGCAGGATATTTTGGCCTGCCAGAGATGACAAAAGAGAAGTTCATTCCAGGAGAAAAGATTCATCCATCCGCAGCTGAGGGCAGCTGGTATCGTACAGGTGACCGCGGTTGCCTACGAGCTGACGGGGCACTTTACGTCGATGGCCGCATCGCAGGTGATTCTCAAGTTAAAATCCGTGGTTTCCGAGTTGAGCTCGGAGAAATCGAGGTTGTTCTACTTGAGCAAGCAAAGGGGGCACTATCTCACGCTATTGTCACAGCCAGAGATTCCGGAGAATATCGATTTTTGGCTGCCCATGTTGTGTTTTCCCCAGACTTCCCACAGGACAGCCGCCGAGACCTGATGAGACATCTTGAAACCAAGCTCCCACTACCTCCGTATATGCAGCCTGCCGTCATTGTCACCCTTGGTAATATTCCCGTCACCAGTAACTTCAAGTTCGATCGCAAGGCTATCCAGGCTATGCCGCTGCCAGAGGCCGATTTAGGAGAGACTGCCTTCGCTACAGAGATGGAAAAAAGGCTGGCAGATTTGTGGCGGAGCATGATACCTCAAGCTATTGGAGAGATAACGCCAGAAACAGACTTTTTCGATATTGGGGGTAATTCCATCCTACTCGTCAAACTCCAAGCAGCGGTCAAACGCACGCTCAACTCGGCCCCGCTACTAGTTGACTTGATGGAAAGAAGCACTCTTGGGGCGATGGCTAAAATAATCAAGGGTTCTTCTGGTACAACTGCCATCAATTGGGAAGCCGAAACATCCGTATCGAACGCGCTCAGAGAGCTTGCTAAAACGAAACAATCCACATCCTTGGCAAAGGATAATCTCACCCTTGTCCTCGCAGGTGCAACTGGATATCTTGGACGCCACCTCCTACCCAAGCTCTTGCAAGACTCCCGCATTGAAGAAATATACTGCTTCGTCCAGGATGAAAGTCTGGCATCGTCCCTTCTCTCGCCAAACCCCAGAATGAAGTTGCTCCATGCTGATCTAGCTCAACCAAATCTCGGTCTTTCACCCGCTACCTTCACTACCCTCTCAGAAAAGGTGGACTTGGTCATCAATTGCGCTGCAATCCGCTCCTTCTGGGACGGCTACGAGACACTTCGACCCGTCAATGTCGAGGCTGTTAAGGAACTCGCACGACTTTGTCTAACCAACAACGCATCGTTTCATATGATGTCATCAGGTTCTGTACAAATATATGAAAACTCAACACCACCAACAAGTGGAGAAGACGGATACGTTGCTAGTAAGTGGGCTGCAGAGACGTTCTTGCGAAACGCCGCCACAGGCCTTGGTCTCGATGTTGTTCTCCACCGACCACTGCCCACACCAACTACTCAATCTGAAAACACGTCAGCTATATCCCCTCAAGCGATCCTAGAAGAGTTACTTCGCATAACACGCGCGCTTGGGAAAAGGCCAGACTTTACTCTTGTCAGCGGTCATTTGGATGTTGCCCCTGTTGACCAAGTGGTTACGGGCATCCTCGCATCTCTAGCACGTACCGGAGAGGAGAATGGTAACGTTGAAATTATCGCACACAATGCCAACCTCCGAGTGCAAGTCAAGGATTTTGCTGATTATGTTGATGGAGATGATCAACTGAAGCTTTTGCCAGTTATGAATCCATTGTATTGGTTTCGAGACGCGAAGCTGGCTGGGTTTGGACAGTTCATTCTCTCACAGAACTTGGTCATGAGTTCCGACGATGGGGAATTGGTCGCTAGACGTTGAAGTTACTGTTTCTTTTTGTGTTATATTTCAATGTACCGAGTATCTGCGTTGATTTGGAGAACAATCGGGCTCCATGATATCTAAATCCCTTTTTATTTTACTCTTTCCCTCATAGTTTCCACGCAATCTATTCGAATTAGAATAATCTTGATACAATTCAATTTTACTATGCATTAATCTGTCCAAACCTTTTCTTGATTACTAGTAAGGGACCCTGTTGAGCCATCAAATCCGCATGCACGGCCTTTATGGAAGCGGCATCCAATCCTCGGTGATAACCTCTACACTATTCTACATCCCAACTTAACAACGCATGCGCTTCACTTGATCGGCATTCTTCGGTCATCGGATAATTTCGGATTCGCTCCACTATGTCGCAGTCATTCATATATATCAAGTTCTCAGGTTGGGCATCTTGAGGTTGGTTTCACTACTGCCATACAACCCAACACAATGCCGAGCCTTACTACCTCACGTTACACACAAACTGCCGTGGTGGGAAACACGAAGAGAGAGCTGGAGCTTTCATCTCAAGCCCCTATTCCAAAAGCCAGCGATGATCTTGTTGTTGTTCGGACCATGGCAGTCTCGGTCAATCCAGTCGATGCCAAAATGGTCGGGCCATACGTGACAGCCGGCGCGATTCTTGGATGTGATGCGGCTGGAGTTGTCAAGGAGGTTGGGCCTACCGCTACCCAACACAGGAATGACATCAGCGTAGGGGACAGAGTGTGCGTTGTCGTCATGGGCATGAATCCTCTTGAGCCTTCCCTTGGCGCCTTTGCCGAGTATGTTGGCGCCCGGCCTATCAGTATTATGAAGCTTCCGGATACACTTAGCTTTGAAAGTGGTGCTGCACTTGGAACTAGCTTCATGACCGCTGGTCTAGCGCTTTTCAAGAGCCTCGACATTCCAGGCTATCCCCTCGCACCAAGCTCCAGCCCCATCCCGGTTCTCATCTATGGAGGATCGACAGCTACAGGCACAGCCGCTATCCAACTCCTCAAGCTCGCCGGACTCTCACCTATCGTAACCTGTTCGCCACACAATTTTGACTTGGTCAAATCATACGGTGCCGATGCTGTCTTTGACTACCGTGCTCCCGACTGCGCAGCCTCAATAAAGGCCCATACACGCAACGGCCTACGCTATGCTCTCGACTGTATCACGACCTCAGAAAGCATGCAACTTTGCTACCAAGCCCTTGGGCGTGCTGGCGGGAAGTACACAGCGCTAGACCCGTTTCCTCTCACGGTGGCTGCAACACGGAAAATGATCAAGGCGGACTGGGTCCTAGGGCCTACTATGCTCGGAAAGGACATCGGATGGCCGGCGCCTCATGGTGGGCCTGCCGATCCAAATGCATATGAGTTTGCAGTGAAATGGACGGCAACGGTGCAGCAGTTACTCAATAGAGGACTTATTCGAGAGCATCTGATTTCAGTGCAGCCAGGGGGATTAAAGGGGGTACTTGATGGGATTGAAGCGTTGAGGGCGAAAAAGATTTCGGGGAAGAAGCTTGTGTACACGTTGTCGAAGTAAATTAGGCTCCATATTCGTGCTGCTAGTCTTGAAGAGCAAGACAAATTGGTAAAATAAAATATCATTTCTACTCTGTTTAATAGAGGCATATCTCGGAAGGAAGCTACCATACGTTATTCCCGAAGTATTTTATTGAGTCAGGTCCGTCACGCGCAAAAAAGCTAATGCATGAAGCGTTCTAATATTAATATTGTGAATATGCCGAGTTACACCCAGGGCATTGACTACTACACAATGACCTTAACATATGGTCATCTCACAAAAAACCATCTAAACTTCGCTGGAGTCACTGCATAAACAAACAATTGTTAATGATCACATCAATGGTTGCACTCCATAGAGCGGAACTGGAAAAGTGCCCAACCAATCAAACCCGACCTAGACTTTCTGGCGCATACTCCCATCGATAGTCGACTTTCTCCTCTGCGGTTAGGCTAGCTATACTCGTAGCCTGTGAATTGATACTGCTTATAAGAGGTTCAATTGGCTCAACAAGTCTTTACTTCTTTGTAGCGTCGATTGAGGGATCAATATAACTCCACAGTTGATATTTATTGGCTGTGCATTTCCGTAGAAGAAGCCACACTTGCCAATCGCTGGGCTTCTCGAGAATAATGTTATCTCGCGAGATTAACGCGTCAGACTCAAGCGACATCGTATTTGTAAGGAAAGAACAGCACAAAGGAATGTACCACTGTCGTACAATTGATCAGGTAAATAGAATGCGATTCAATTGCGATCCGGGCTCATAACTATCACGGGTAACAGGGCGAAAGTATGTGAAGATCTCATTGATTATCCGAGGATGATCCTTGGCCTGATTACCGGTAACGTTATATACGAGTTTGAGATGCCTTGGCAGAGGCCTCGATTCGGTAAAGACTGTGTTTCCAGGCCAGATCTCGTCAAATGTGGAATAGTCCTTGCTTATCGTACATTTTGTGTGCTCGATCGTGCGCACGTGCGACTAATAAACCGTTACACTTTCTCACACATCTCGACTCATTCTGAGTCTATGTTCCAAGGCCCCCCATACTTGGATCACAAAAATGACAGAAAGCCCTCCGCTGCCCAGCTAAGGTCACATCTTGAGAATTCCATCGTGTCCCAGCGCAAGTCCAACATGTCGTCAATCCAGCATCACGCCCTAGTGATCGGTGCATCTGGCTTGATTGGTTGGGCAACTGTAAACGAATTACTCTCTGCCTCTCCAACCAAGTTTTCAAAAGTCACAGCGCTCGTTAATCGCCCCCTCAAGTTAGAAAACTCTTTCTGGCCAACACAAGTTCCAGGAGCTCCACAGCTATCGTTAATTTCAGGAATTGACTTGTCAGCATCCGATGAAGAATTTGAAAAAACGTTCAAGGAGAAATTGAAAGATCTGGAAACTGTCAGCCATGTATTCTATTTCGGTAAGTTTCTCATCATGGGGCACGATTTCTATCTCAACAAAAGATCTAATACCTACTAAAAGCATTCAAATCCGACCCAGATGAAACAGAGGAGGCAAATCTAAACGTCTCGATGATGCGCCGTCTCATTCGGGCGGTTAGTTCCCTCTCTCCTTACTTCAGATCTTTCATCTATCCCGGGGGTACGCGGGGATATGGAATATACCGCCCAGATGGTATCTTCACAGCGCCGTTAGTCGAATCCATGGCCGACACTTTGCCCGAAGAATACGCTACTACTGTTGCATATCCACGCTATCGTTCTCTGCTTTCCATGGAAAGCAAAGGGAAGAATTGGACGTGGTGCGAACTTTGTCCGGACGCCATCATTGGTTTCACGCCCAATGGGAGTGGGTTTTCGTTGGCAGGACACTGGGCAGTGTATTTGTTCTGCTGGAAATTAGTCTACGGAGAAGGAGCCGAGGTCCCCTTTCCGGGGACAAAAGAAGGGTGGGAGAGTTTGTACAGCGAGACAAGTGCTAGAACGCTCGCGCGTGTTGGTATCTACGCGGCTTTGCACCCAGAAAAACTGTCTGGAAAGGTTGTGAATGTAGCTGACAGCGCAACTCCGGGGTGCATGAAAGAGAGATGGCCACAAATTGCGAGTTGGTTTGGATTAAAGGGCACAAAGCCAAGGGAGGGCGCGAGTCTGATTGATCAGAAGCCAGGAGATTTCATCAGACAGCATGGAAACAAGCTGACGGAAATGGGAGTAAAGGGTGTGAATATCTGGAACTCCGAACAGCTTGACAGCTATGGATATTGGTTGACATTCGACCGGCAGTTGAGTTTAGAGAGATTGAGGAATGCGGACTTTACGGAAGAGATACGGCCAGAGGAGGGTTGGTGGGCGGCATTTGAGATGTTCAAAAAGGCTGGGATGATTGCTTAACTGCTCAACTTCGTTTCGAGGCGAAAATAGAAAATGGTAGTATGTTCTCCCCACCAAATTTCATTAGTAGAAAAGAAGGTCGGACCATGCTTCCAAGATTGTTGTTGAGATCCTTGCAATACTGCAGCTCCCGAACTGAGAATATAAATTGGTTTTTCTGGTTGTATACAGCTTTCCCTCATAAATACCCAAGTGGGCGCACATGGCCAATCCTTTCTTTTACTAATTATCTTTGGCGAGATCACAACCCTATTTTCTCGATGTATTGTATTCTGTGCTCCTAACAATTAAGCCATTGCGCTTGGTACATTTATTGAAATATTCCTTGCGTAATCCCCCAAAAAGGGGAGGGACATGCTTTGATATATGAGTGGTTGTATAACCAAACTCGGTAATCAACAGTAAGATTAAAATCACTCAGGTCTTGTGTCGAATAAAGGAGCTGAACTTCAATTGAATTCTCTGCAAGAAGATGAGACAGAGTTTAAATAGACCTAAGAAAGAATGGATGGGCTATATTCGTAGTAAGAGAACATGGAACTTGTGATCTATCCTCGGGTTTGCTTTTTATGCTCTAGCATTGGCCCCACCACGAGCGAAGCCATCACACAGGGACATAATAATTACTTCCTCTACGCACACTTTGCAGTCAATCGATTCATCCATGGAGAGGTAAAGTAAAGAAGGATGGAATATATAAATTACCAAAAGGTTCAGAGTACTCCAGTTGGTAACGAGGGGGACGTTAAAACTAATGGAAGGGCCCGCCGTTGTTAGTCCTGTAATAAACACCGTTAAGAACTTACGCCTTCCCTAGCATGTTTTTAGCCGCCCCGAGATGAAAAACATTAATACGAGCAAAGAAACAATCCATCTCCACAACCTATTCAAATCTATACCAGGAATATGTTCGATACCTCAATTACAAGCAATAGGGCTCGGGGGGGAGAACAGGACATCATAGATTTTCTCCATTCCAGGATAACGTGTATTCCAAGTCATGTCCATATACCTTCGGAGTTTGGGGGGTTTTCGGAGAGGCAAATTTGGGATCAAATCGGACAACATGCCCCAGAAGGCTTCGTCTAGAGGGTCCATGCAAAGCCGTTTTTGAAGAAGCATGAAGATCTGCGAAGACTTTCCAAACAACCCCGAAATGAGCTTCTGGATATAGTAGGAGACATACTGCAAGAGGTGTTCCTGCATTTCAGCCAAGATCTTATCTTGAGCTAAGCAAACTGGGGCTGCTGGAAGTTTCGCTTTCATCTCTACTACTTGGTCCAAAAGTAGTGCCATTTGAACGGTTAAAGCTACTTGCCTGTTCTCATTTGAAGCGGCAAGAGTGGTGCGATCAAGGGCCTTTTGTAGACATTCAAATGCGAGGACTGCACAAACGGCTCGAAGTTTTTGTAAGTATCCAACATACCCGATCAATTTGTGTCCAATAATAGGGCTTCCGAGAAGGATGACGTTGAGCTGGATCAACATATATAATGGGTTCCTCTCTCTGAGTATGAACGGGTGAACTTCATGGGCTCGTGAACCATAGGTGTAGCGCAGAACGTCTGTGTATAGGGAGTCAAGATGACCTGTGATACCAGAGGAATATCCCAGATGAGACATGAGCATGAAAATGGACATTGCAAAGTCCACGCCCATCTTCTGTGGAGATGCTTGCCCCATCGCAGGGATAGTGAGTGAATCGTCTAACAGTGATATCCCTGACACGCTCAGCTTGAGTTCAAAGGCAAACGGTCTCAAACATACCAAGAGCGAAGATGTTCATGTCTGGCAGATTGGAGCTTACACAAACGGTCCACTGGAGTGTCTTCGACCCATAGGCTTTGTTGAACAAGCCTTGGCATAACCCGCACGGGCGACTTTCTGAACACTATATATAACGGCGTCAATCCCAAATTTGAAGGATGAGAAAATCTATGCTCACCTTTAGTTTTTGAACATAGCATCGAAGGCAAGCCCCTTGCTCGCGCACTCGTCTAGATTCATCCCGTTGCTCAGCAGTCTTCTTTTTCCGCTTATTGCTAGCCTGTGAGATAATTCCTGGGTTGAAACAGAAAACTCCAGGTATATCCTCCTCTGCGGCCCGTTTCTTCCTATTTAGTGGCGTGTGAGTGTGTATCACCTAGGATTTGTATTAGATTATATTCAAGTGTGGGGTTGTTGGCGGCTGAATTCTACATACTATATGCTTAAGCGGCCAGCGAGGTCTTGGAGGAGGAAATGAAGTCCCCATTGCCTTGACAAAACCAGGCTCGGGCTCGATCCCTAGGACGCCAGAGGCGATATTCTGTGGTAGTATTGTGATGCTACCATCGACAGTTGCAGGACTTGTCGCGCAAGTTAACTGTGGCTCCGAGGGGAGAGATTGATCAGTATTCCTAGGGACCAAGGCGGCGCTCTCCAGGTCGAAGAACTCGAGAATGTCCAAGTTGTCGCTGAGTGCGATTCTACGGTACGTGCCATTTTCTGCATTAGAGCGTTGGGTGCTGTCTTCAGTAGGGGTAATGACGAAGATATGCGCCGTCTGGTAAGTGCTTAGATCCTGGCGAAATTAGTATTACCCAGTTGGAGCTGTCGGAGCCGACCCAATTCGAAGCAGCCCTCGTAGACGAAGCGTAGGCTCTGGCCTTCTTACGATTCGTTTGTAGGGTTGGTTGTGCAGAAGTGGTTACCTGATGATCGTAGAAGGCTAGCAGATTGCCATGGTTGCCTTCTCCGCATATTTGCGCACCGCCCACTACCGGCACGCCTCCAAGACAGGGAATCGGAACTCGACTTACCTCTTGTGCTTGAGGAATTGGAACATCATCGTACCAGAGTTGGTCTTCGAATTCTCCCATGTTGGTTTGAGCAACAGGCAAAGTACACCCTTTTGCTCTATTTATGAGCGTGAATTGGCTGCGCCAGCACACCCAAGTCAAATCAGGTGTATTCAGGTCCTGCCGGTTCTATAAACGGTTTAGCCTGGGGTTGATTGGCTCCAAGCGAAATTCCAACCACTCACAGCCAAGAAACGCGCCTTCGATGATGTGACATCTCATAGGATGCTGGCGCAAAGTCGTCGCCGGGTCCCAGAAGCAGATTCTATCTGTCCGATCTAAGATGAACATATACTTGCTGAAGTCGCATTAACCCAACCGGTCAACTCAACGCGGTATGGTGATGCCAACAGTCAATGCCGGTTCCCAAAGTCGGTTATTGTACCACACTCTCAAATGTGATGCATAAAAGGGACGCATCGATTGGAATCAGTGCATCGCTGTTCTCTCACTTTAGCTACGGTGACGACATAAAGGTAGCGCTCTTCACAGTATCTTGCTCGTGCTTCCCCTTGAAACTTCCAGCAGCGCACTAGATTGTCCAAGATGGCGGTCCTCCGTTCCGAACAACCTCAACTCCATGGCGACTCCAAATTATCCACAGAAGGCATCCTCGCGCTGCTTGGTGTGGTGTCGATGTTCTTGATACCGATCTTGTGCCTTGCTGTCAAAATGTTCGTTATTCCTCGTAGTAAGCAATTTCTGGATTGTAGTAGTCGTTGTCCAAAAGCTGACATGTTGCAAGTACAAACCACAACAGCTTAGCCCTGTTCACACAAGGTGTTATCAATCTTTCGAGATCTTCTTCAACACAGGCTCCAAGAAGATATAACTCAAAGAGGTGGGGTAAAGGGACTGGTAACCCATCTAGTGAGGGAGATGACAGCGGAGAACCTGTGGTTCACGGCTCGGTTGGTGACATTGAGACAGGAGATGCCAAGACAAAAAGCACAGAGCGAAATATTGACTTCATAGATCAAATGCAGTTGCCACCATCTGGAGAGATTATGTAGCATTATTGAATCACCTCCTACATACTGCGTGAGGCGCGGATCGAATGCTTGGATGAGTGGCTGGCCCAGTGACTTGAGAGACGAAACTCCCCAAGTCTCCCTACAAGACGCCTTGGGCCTGATATAGCAAGACGTCGAGATGTGGAAATCGGCGACGGGATTTGTAACACGACGGCGGGTCTGTGTTGAAACGATACGAATGCGAAGCCAAGGTTCCACGTTCTATTATTACGTGGCGACCTCAGGCAGATAGACCCTGCGAGTGAGTCCAGACGAGAGCGCGAAGCTGGGGAACCTGCTGAGGCAGAGGAGTGATGGCATTATTGGCATCGCGATACAGTGGCGACCACGCAAGAGGCGGGGTGGTGAGTTCTTGTGTGGTGGTTGCGTACAAGTACAAGGGATCGAGGTATGATCGCCGTGCTCAGCCTCAACCGCGTAACCCTTCGGCACTAGGCCGCTTCGGGATGGCGCGAGAGCGCCTCCGTTTGCCCTTGATTAATCTCCCATGCCCGCCCTCGTGTTCGTCATCTTGAACGACGCTCCTTACCTCCGTACGTCGCTCGTTTATCTCTCCACTCTCCCCCTCTCCCTCTCTCTCCTCTGTCTCCATACCACCTCCTCTGCGACATGGTGTGGCCTGCGCAATTGCAATTGCAACTCCGCCTCGCTCTTTTCTTTGTTGTCGCCAGCCCACTCTTTACCCCAGCCATCACCAAGACCTAGGATCGCCCAGCCTCAGAATATCGCCCCTCAACCAGCCTGGCAATAATACCGCTTCTCCACCTCTCAACTACGGCCACTCTTTGCCCTCAATCCCAAAAAATGCCGTCTCTACTCACGTCGCGCGATCCTTTTGCGGATGTAAAAGACACCCTCTCGTCATGGGACAAATGCATGGCCAAGACCTACTGCAAATGGCCCGTGATCGTCGCCATCGTCATCGCCAGCCTCGTTCTCTTTTCGGTTGTCATGTGCGTAGCACGCTGCATCTGCTGCGGCGCCGAATGTGCGTGCTGTTGCTTCCGATGCTGCGCTGGCTGCTGTGGATCAGGCCGTGGCAAGAGCAGCCACAAGCGCATGAAGAGCGATCCAAGTTCGGCGTATCCTCCGTCGTATCCTCCTGCGTATCAAGGTGCATCTGCAGCACCCATAGACACGCATCAGCCAAACGAGCAATACCGCTCTCACGCTGCTCCTACCATAAGTCCTATTTCCACCAAGCGGGCCCCCGAACCTGAGAGACCACAATTCGCCACGTTCGAAAGTCCGAGCAAACCTGTGCACGAAGATTCCCTACCGGCGATGCCAGAATGGAGCACAGCAAAGAGTACGCATGTTGAAGAGGTGGTGATCCCGGAAAAACAGGGCGACCTGGAGATGGATAGATTCGACCAAAATGGCAGCGTGGCCGGTGCAACTCTTGCTGGAACAACAGCTGTTGGAACTGTAGGGCGATCACCGGGAAGATCACCAGTACAGCGCTCAGCAACGGGTGACAGCTATGGATTCCCGCAAGAATACCAGAACGAAGCGATCGCAGGCGGTCCTCCTCGGCGCAGTCCCCACAACAGCCCGGGCCCGTACGGTGCACAATACGACCAACAACAAAACCAGTATCGTGGTGCTTCTCCCGCACAGTCGTTGTCCCCAGTGCAGGGGCCTGGCGCAGGTGGTTATGCCAAAGGCCAGCAGTACGGTCGCAATTCACCTAGTCAAGGCTACAACCAGCAGTACAATCAACCTCCACAAGGCCGCAGTCCACCTCCCCCCAATACAAACGGCTACGGGTATGGGCCTTCCGACGTTTCTTCCGAATACGACAATAACCCCACCGACCCATACCAAAATACCTACGCGCCTAGTCGGTCACATACAC
>JAAZQE010000020.1:65789-90327 GCA_013620735.1 Clavariopsis aquatica
ATATGCGCCTGTTCGAACAAATACACCTGGCTATGCCCCTGCTCGAACAAATACCCCTGGCTATACGCCATCTTCCGTGTATTCAGAATCTACATATGCCCCTACTGAGCCCACTACATACGAACCTTCAGGAGCATATCCCGGCCAACAAACCTACGGGTCCCCTGAGTCTGTGTACCCTGGCCAACAAACGTATCAGGCTTTCCAACCAGGTGCGCCTCAAGGACTTCAGCAGTCTGGTGTTGCAAGACGGCCAGTAAATGGGTCGTGGAAAGATGTGTAATACCCATTAGTGATGCGTTTCATTTTTTTCCCGTGAATTCACCTTGAATGTGTTTATGAGATTTTGCATAGCGATGGCGTTCCATTGGAGATTTTCAATTCGTGTCAACAGTGCGAATAACGCTTTTCCTGGATAATGGACGTTATGAATGTTGGAAGTGTATTATAAATCATCGGGATTGAGAAAGGTCTAGCAATCGCTGCACAAGCTTACACCTAAAGAAAATTGTAGCTCCCAACTAGGCACAACGTGAACACTTCACCTCTACTTATCCAGTTCCCCGTACACGTAGGAGGCGTGATAGGCCTGGTATTAACAAGTAAGGCAAGAGTCTAGAGTTCGTCCTAGGGCTTCTTCCTCAGTCTAATTCAAAAGTAGAGCGAAGTGTTTCACGAATATCACATTGCTCACCCAATGTTCAACGTTTGGAGATTTCCTTCTAATCTCTACACTGTATCTCTCGGCCCTATCCCTAAACCTCACAATACATCTGTTGTTCATTGTACTATGATCTTTGTGGGTTACATGTGACACTGCAGTTAACAGCAACACATTGCAAATGTCATACTATACCGCTACACAATGTATTTGAGACATTATCATTGTAAATCCCTATGGAATATTTTATATATACCTTCATACACATTTCAGATCTCCGAATCCTCCCACCTCTTTTGCATATCAGTTAGACACAATGTCCTGCACCTATGTTATTCCGTTAAGCATAAACCCACCTCATATTTTTGTTTCTCCACCAACACCACCTCCTATCGGGACTTCAGAGGAGCTAGGCATTCCGATCATGTACACTCATCCTCAAGAGTGTACTATAGAACCACAAATGGCCTCACCTCTGATATTGGTGCCCGGCCATGTCCCAATCAGCACTAGCCTGACTCCTAAACAGCTTACAGAATTCTTCCCAACCTTGCATATTTACATCCCACCAACACACCCTAGTGTTGCCATCCTGCCTGAAAACAGTGTAAGTCACTCAGGTTTATACACTGCAATTCGCTGGCACGAGGCCGAAGTTTCTGCCCTAGAAGTTGCCCCCGATGAAGAAAGACTCAGCACTACACTAGCAGGACTAGTAGAAATTTACGCTGCCCTGTGCTTTTTAGGGGCAGGGCCTACGTCTCCTTACACGAGTCTACTAGTGGAACAGATCTCGAATGAGATGATAGACCCCTGTGCTCTCGACATAGAAGAATTCCGCTTCATCTATGAACTTCGCCACCTCCCTTTCACAGAGTACTGGATCCAGCGCATGATTCAAGGCATAGTTATAGTTCAGAATCGCCTCTTCGAACTTGCGGATGATCCCAGGTTCCAGAGACGCGTTAATACTAACTCGGATCTGAGAGAGTGGGTTGAAGAGAGATTGGTTTTGCTGAAGTGGGTAGATGGGAAGGAGGACTTGAACAGGAGGGTGAAGAGGACGTCGGAGAAGATGGAGCGGGCAAATAAAAGAGATGTGAGGGGTTTTGGAAATAGGAGAAGCGCAATCGCTGGATGGAGGAGCAGTCTGGGCCCTGTAACGGAGTGAGGCATTCTGTTGGTAGGCCACTAGGGTCTGCAGAAACAATCTCTTCACCATAACCACCAAATCTCAAATGAAGACTCAAGATAGCTACAAGAGAATACACGCAATTCACCCCTGAGATTGATAACACATTTACGTGAGGCATGAGGTTTAGCGCCAGTGTCCAATGTCGGGAAGAATCAACATATTATTACCCCTATTATGATTCCAGAAACTAACCAAGCTGATATAGTGCTTTCTTAATCCCTAACCATGGTGACTTTGGTTGTCCTCAATATCCCTGTGCCATTTTCTACCTCATTTGAAATCAAGATCGCATCACTACTCTCATTACTCCCCTGGCTTGTCCTGCCTATTCTAATAGATTGATCCCCCACCTCCTTATTCGTAACTTCATATGGCCCTTTCCCCGAACTGGGCTCTATTCCGGGGCTAGAGATACTATTGAGCTCCACCGACTTATTCTTTTGTTGAAAATAGCCCAATGCTGTATTCCGGTTGTATCCGGCACCGGTACGGTTCTGAGATGCGCCCATAGTGATGGCCTTTGCGGTTTCTAGAAGCCAGCGGAATGCAGGCTTGAGAGACGGGAGGGTGGCTGCGATGATTCCGATGTTCATTTCAGTACTAAGACCAGTATGTTAGTATATAAATTAATAGGGAGACCAGATTATAGGGGGGTATTACATTTGCCAGACAAAGTACGGAGAGTTCTCGCTGCATGATGTTAGTAACAAGTCTTTCGAGACGAGTCATGGTAGTACTCACCCAGTAGTATCTGGATTGTCGAAGAAACGGTATAGCAGAGGCGTTTTTATAATGGCAGCAGCACAGGCACTACAGATGGTTAGCCAATACCAAAATTGGGAGGATTGGCTAACTTACAGAAACCCTAGACTTAGGATCATAACAAGTGATATCTTCGTGCGCATATTGACCTGCAAGGTCCAAACCAAAGGCAGAGGCAGAAGGGCCAGTACGGCATCCGTGAGGATGTTGGTAACTTTTCCCAGTTAGCTACGAAGTTTATTATGATGTTAAGAAACGTACCACTATTAAAAATACCAAAGGACCTGAATACATCCATAGACATGCACTTCGCATTACCGGTCCCCATCGGGGGAGGACGCAGGGATAAATCCCAGTTCGCCGAAAGGGGAACGCATGAAAATATGAGACTGAAGAAGGTGAGAAGCGTAAAAATGATTAAAAATCCTACAAGGAATCAGCCTTCGGTAGCCTCCTGATGGAAGGAAATTATACGAACCAACAACGCCCCACAAGAATTGTCGATATTGAGTCCTCTTTGTAAGCCGTAGTAAAAAGAATGATACAGACAGCTTCACAAAAGAGAGCGAGAGAGGTCCAAGACACCCATATATAAACATCCAGCGACTAAATGGCAATACGTTCTCATCCGGCATAGCATACCAATGTTTTCCCAGGCCAAGTGGGATCATTTGGAGGAAGATGATGCAACTTAGGACACTGAGCAACTGCAGATAAAACGTTAGTGACACAACAACCAGTGGAAATAAAACTTAGGATGCACCATGGCTAAAGAGATGAAATAATCATCTAGCCCGAACATGCGAAGCATAAAGACTCGAATATACACCCGACCAATCACTGTCACCAATGCCGAAATAGTCAAAGAGACTGCAATTGCCACAAGATGGGCTTGAATGGACCAAGCATAGTAAGCAGGGTCGGTGGGTTTCGTGGGTTCCGGAAAACCCTGCCTTGGTAGGACGGTCATGTCGACTGATCAATGATCAGGTGAAAAGCTTATTAAAACAGATTCAGGCCGCCAGAGCGTCCCTAAATAAAACTGTAACAGGAAAAGGCGAGAGGTTTTGCGAAATGCAGGAAGACATTCTCCGAGCAACTACTTATATCAGCGGTGTTAACGCAGATGGGGACTGGGGGCAAAAAAGGGAGAACCAGAGGACTAACGACTCAGACTCCTAAAGCGGATTTTCTGGAAGGCAAGCAACGACTTAGAGTTTAGGATAAGGTTGGTGGCAGAATGCACTGCAAGCCACACATCACGTGCTACAGATTTCATAGGTCCACCACGAGACAGCTGAGAAACCGTCGCTACCTAGCACCAATACACGCAATCGCAGCTGTGCACAGATCCTCTTGGTTTCTACCGCAATACCCAATTCTCAGTCTGCAGGTAGGCCACGAACACATTGTTCGCATTTTACAGCGTTCACAGACTTTCTTTTTCCTAGGGTGACGCCCTGGGTCAATGGCAAGTAAAGTTCAGTGATAACCTATCTCGTATATCAAAATCAGATTCAAAAATTACAAGCTATCGCCTCTCAGGCTTGGTGCATCTGGTCGATCACAGGGTATAAAGCGGCTCGCTACCGAACAGTCCACATCGTATCCGCTGTCCCTGAGTTCCCGACAGGTAGGTAGCTGCGGGGAAACGGGTTAAACAAAGCGGCTAGAACCAAAGTCGAGGATTAACCTTTGGATGTGGAAGGCACAGCAATGCTGTAGGTGCGTCTAGAGATGGAAAATCAGAGAATTCCATGTCTCAGGGGATGGAGGTTCACTAAAGCGCAAACCATCACCATCTTCGTTAGTTCGCGGCAATTTTCGCCAAGGTGAGCGAACGCTTACAGGTGCTTCGACCAAAGGATAAAGTTTCCATTTCCACAATTATATGTCACTCAAGCAAATGACAGGTCATATTCCGACGTGAAACCAGGCGTGGTGACGCTAGAACGACGTTGAGGCGCAGCCATCCTGCAATGCCTCAACTTAGTGAGTAATCACTTCATAGAACGATCGAGTTACCTCTTCCTAACTATCAACAAATTTTATATTTTCTGAGTTTTTATCATCATGATCTTTCTTTCTCACTCGATTCCTCCTGGTCCCCAAACGCATTTGCGAAATCAATATCCCTGTTTGGTGGCAGCGCATTTGCACCATAGTCCATTAGTGGCATGTTCGAGACTTACTTGGATATGCCCTAGTTTAGCTCCCGCTTGTTTTCGCAAGCTTCACTGGTATCTGGGGGATCAGCTGCTGTGTCTTGCAGCACCTATTGCTCGTTTTCGCTTAGGACTGGTCCAGGGGAAACGATGGGACGGGGCTTGCCGATTGGAATGCAAGCCTTTTGTGATCAAGTTCGCTAGATGCTCCCATCACGCGATAAACGATGCTAGTCACAGGCGCAACGGATCGAGTTTTTTTTGGAACAAGGTACATGGTATGGCCAGTGTGCGTGTGTTCATCGGTGTTGTGAAAGGTTCATAGCTAGAGGTATATGCATGCGTCTACATTCTGGTGTGTTCGAACATGCTGTCTCGATTGTCTGTCAGTATCTTAGTCGAGGGAAAACGACAAAAAGACAAGGCCAAAGGTCTATACCGCTTCAAATGTAGTTGCCATACTTACGGACCACCGAAATCTGCAAGAAAGCAACATGTAAATAGGTAAATAAATGCAGTGTCCTAAAGCGATGTCAGTATACACTTCACCTCTTTGGTGCATCATTCATAGGTAGAATTGTAAGGATAATTCTTGCTGCCGGGCTTGTTGTTCTAGTGTTCTGCAGTTTAGAGGTCAAGGCTTTATTAAACTCCTCTCCGGATCTCCAGATACGGGAGCCAGCTTCCGGACAAAATTCCGGGGTAGCCTTATTAGCCCCAGTTGAGGTGACCGGAAACAGTATAAACGATTGATGTGGTGCAGGGGCCCCCTGGAATAGGATCGTGTGGTCGCACGTGCCAGAATTGCGCATTTACCTTGTACACATTTCTCACACAATTATCTAGGTTTGCTGAATATCAATCCATTTTAATGGAATGCCTTTACAAATTGCTCTAAGTTTTGTATACTGTAAATTAGGGAGAACTTGGTATTGTTCGCATGTTTTCATACAAGTTCCCAAGAATGAGAGCACGGGCCATGTGTGGCTTCCCACTGCCACGTGAGCAGTTATCGTTGCACGTTTCGTTCACTTTTCTTTTCCTTCCACAGGAACGCCATTGGATGGCGCTCATGGAATAGCAAATTTGGAAGGGGAAAATTTTACCATAGAGATACCAAATCCAGAGCGCAGAATAGAGATAGAGTAGTGAGAAGAGCTACAGTAATCAGGGACAACGGCGTGCTCAGTTCACTATGATACACAGCACTATCGATATACAGGCGGGAAGTGGATCTCCCAGGTTACAGAAGAAACTAGATGATGAAATTCCAAAGACAAGGTTGTATATTGAGCAATGTCTATGAAGAGCTATCCAACGTAGAGGCGAAGCCTCTTTCTGTACCTTCTTCGTAGTGGGTGTCTCCCTTGGCCAAGCAGGAGACTTGTCACGTGTTGTCGCGGTGTCTTCCTACGCCAAGAGGGCATCAGTCATGTGATCTTAGTGTCTCCCTTTGCCAAGTCCAATCGTCCGATTCTTACCCCGCAACTGTCCAGCTCGGTAACGTTAGGTTGATGTCGTTGTGCCCTCTTCGGCCGAGGATCTTGTTAACCCGTGTCATTATATTCCCAAAACCAACTAGCAGACCTTACTTTTTGTGCGAACAATGTTCCTGGTTCTTGCGATCCATCCGGAAGGATTCCACTAATTCTAATAAATCGAGGAGGTATAAGAAGGACATTTCAAAGCTGGAAAAATTGTACATCGCATTCCAATCTTCACTTTTCATACCTCATACTTCCACTCAATCAGTTCCTATTTACATCTTAGTTTTTATATACCTCACATAACCAGGATTTTAGAAATGGGTCTTTCTCAGATACCAACAGACTACTTTATCACCAGCCATGCATTCACTAAGACTACGCATCGGGATGTATATCCTGGGATTGACCCAGCATCGCCCAAGCTCAGCCAGAAAGGGAAGACGGTTATTGTTACAGGTGCTAGCCAAGGTATCGGAAAAGTACGTCTCTCATTTCCTTCTTGACAAACAAACTCGTGCGCATGTGCTTATGAGAGGCGACAGGCAATTGCTATAGCGTTTGCGCAAGCAGGAGCGAATAAAATCGTTCTTGTGAGCCGTAGCATTACAAAGCTAGAAGGCGTAAAACAGGAAATACTCAAGATCAATGAAAAGTTGGAAGTCTTCGTAGTGCCAACTGATACCACATCAGAGACCAGTGTTCAACACTTGGAAGACATCGTGAAGAACAAGGTCGGGGTTCCAGACGTGCTTGTGAATGGCGCAGGCGTGTGGTTGAGCAGTGATGCTATTACGGAGAGCAAGGCTGAGGAATGGTGGGGGGATTTTGAAGGCAATCTCAAAGGCACCTACCTCATGACCCGCTCTTTTCTCAGACTGGTGGGAATGGAGAGAGAAGCATCCATTGTGAATGTAGGTTCCTGGGGCATGCTTAGCGTAAGGGCCGCTGGGACGAGCTATGCGATCAGTAAATTGGCCATGGCGCGGTTGAGCGAGGCTATGGCGTCGGGGTATCAGAAGATTGTCAGTACGACATTCCATCCTGGTATGATTAAGACAGATATGGCACACGCTCATGGGGAAGTTTTGTACTTCTGCGAGGACACGGGTACGTTACTTTCTTTTCCATATCCATCCGACTACGGGATCCGCAGGAGTGAGAGCGGGCAAGCTAATCAAGATGGATTGTAGTTGAACTTGCAGCTGGCACGGCAGTATACCTCTCCACCGCTGCCGCCTCATACCTTTCCGGTCGCTATATCTCCGCCAACTGGGACGTTGGTGAACTCGAAGCCCTTCAGTCCGATATCGTCTCAAACAATCTACTCATGATGGACTTGAAGGGAAAATTCGGCCCACAGATCGCTAACATTCAGAAAACCGCGACTCCAGCACCGCCAAAAGAAGAAGGTATAGTAGCGCCTGCGCAGGTAGCTGCACCAAAAACCATCGACAGTATAACACTCTATCCCTACGAAGAGGGCGCAAAATTCGACATTGGGTACTTCGCCAACATACACCTACCGCTCGCCCTTCACCATTGGCGCAAATATGGAATGAGATCGTACACGCTCACGGATTTCTCTCCCTCGGGCAAGGACCCAAAACCTTTATATAATGCACAACTCACTGTGACGTGGGACAGTGAGGAAAGCATAAAAAATGCTTTGACCGGCCCAGACCGAAACGTTGTCTTGGACGACGTACCAAACTTCACGTCTGTACCCGGGTTTACACTGACTGGCGTGGTCGCAGTGAGCACTTAGATGTAGTAATACCACAACGATGGTGACGAGGGCCAAAAAGAATACATTTTGGGGATCCAAAAATATCCGGTCAATTGATGGCTCAATCAAGTCAATACGCAGGAGAGGTGTAGTTTCTAGGTCCTAGTTATTATTCAATACGACTCCTTTGTATAACCCATGTTCAATATCTATTCCGCTTTTCGAATGACACAGCATGAACAAATCTTTATCGAGAATCATTTGCTGAGGTTTGCCAAAACCAGGTCACAAATGGGAGCTTGAATATTTCCCACACTTCGGAGCAGCTTCCATGGAGTCTTGGAAATTGTGAGAATAGTTCAAGAGAGATGGATGAAAATAATTCAAGATGCGACTACGCTATAGACAATCAAGGCTCATTTGCAAGCTAGGCCTACTCTCCAACCAACTTTCCACCTAGGCCCGTCTTGAGACTCTCCTCAAAGTCTTCCTTTTGCAAGCCCAGCTTGTCATTCCACAACTGTTCAGAGAAATCTGCAACACCAAAGTCGCCAAACACAGTGGCCTGCAGGAGGTCGACAATCCCACTGTAGTCATGCTTGGCTAGCTTCTCCTTGCCTTCGTTGAGCAATTCTTGGCCTACAATGTTCTTGACAGTCCACTTCTCCCCTGTTAATTTCTCAGCGGCTGCAAGGATCTCTGCTTGACTGGTCACAAAGGATGAGACATAAATGTGCGTGTTCTTCGTCTCTTCAGATTTCTCAAGCGTCTTGATGACTGTGCGGGCGATTTGGCGCAGGTTGGTGACAACAAACTTTGATTTCCCCTCGTCAATGAGAGTGGCGGACTTGGTTTGAGCGTTGAAGCCTAGGAAAGTGACCTTGAGGCCCTAAGGGGGTTGTTAGTGCATGTCACAGGACTTGTAAAATAGAGCATAGTTGCAATCAAATCTTACCCAGTCGAAAAAGGCACCAGTGATGATGCTGGTCCAGCTGATCTCGCTCTCTTTGCTCTTGAGATAGTCGACTGTGGCGATCTTGGGTGCAAAGATGGGGATCAGCTCGTTGAGTTTGGCGTTGGTTGCATCGCTGCCGTATTCGGAAGGTAAGAAACGCTTTACGCCAGCCGCGATAGCCGCGTCAATGAGCTTGTTCTGGTCCCCGATGGCAGCACTGCCAATAAAGGAGAGGACAGCATCGGCACCCTGGAATGCAGCCTTGAGCGAGTCGACGGACTCGTAGTCGGCGCGGACGACCTTGACGCCCTCGGGGAATGTTGACTTGGAGCCCTCACGGGATAGCACTGTGACATTGAAGGACGACTCCTCGAGGAGGGTCTTGAGGATGGTCGCCCCAAGGTTTCCGCCGGCCTGGGAGGCTTGTTAGCATGGACGTGGTGGAAATGGGGTGGAGTTCATGCGGAGCCGCGGAGGTGGGGCGCTACTCACGCCAATGATGGTCACGTTCTTGATCTCAGAAGACGGCATTTTGAAGAAGTTGAAGTATGGAGTAAGGAAGAAGAAGAGGAGCGGGAGAAAGGCTGCTAGATATACGAGTTTGTTGCTTGCTCGGGGGTGTGGGATGGTGTGATTGTTCGCCATTTCGCGCAGTCCTCGCGCCTCTATATACCCCACCCAGACACACTAGGAGCCTCAGGAAGCCCCACCTCGATGTTTTGGAGCAGCAGACAGACCAACGCTGAACAATGCGCCAGAGGATGCTTAGCAATTCTGTGGCTGCGTCGGGGCTGGTTCCGCTACGTCCGTAATATGATTATTCTTGCTTGCGGGTAGGTCCGAGTAGGAACGGACGAGAAAGGAAGACTCCAGGACCACATGCCAAGACCGAAGCATGGCCGATGTTAGTAAAGCAGCGGACCTAGGGGGGTTCTGATTCGCTGGATCTTGTAGGGCGGCCGGTTTCCGCTATTACTGCGGCGCTATCACAAAGCAATCATCTCCCCTGAAACCCTAACCGAACCTCACCTCCACCACCAACGCCATATCGTCGACTATGCGCCTTCGCTGCTGCCTGCCTCTGAATCCTCCCATCGCTGCTTCGTACCTCGCGCAATACTCCCTGCGCCCGTCTTACGTCGGAGGGAAGACGGGCCGATCACAGATACCGATGCCGCGGATGTCCGGCTAACCCGCCATCGCCGACCAGCATTTCCGAGAGCCTCATGTACACCCTCTCGCAGCGTCTTCGTACATCCACAGTAGTGCCATCAACGAGCGTGGTGCTTGTTTCTTCTTTTCCTTGTCGTTTATTCCTCGTCGTTAATATCCAGTCTCTTTTCAATGATCCCCCATCTTTCCAGCTGAATCAACAGCTCGAGCGGATCCTCCCCGTTCCAAACGCTAATCTCCCACTCTTTCCCATTACTGCCAAGCCCACTCTCATATACCCCCGGGATTTTCTCAATCGTCCAAACTATCCTTCGCTGTTGCGCATTCACCTGGCGTACATATTCACTTACTTTTGTCAAGGCCTCATCGGCACTCCATATGCGAATGTGTCTCAGCCATAGCATGCAACCCGTATTCCCACCTCCCTCCTTCCCGTCTTGATTTTGCTTGATCCATTCAATATCTTCGAGGATCCTGTGATATTGTTCCTTTGTTAATCCTAGCTCGTCCATTTCCGGCGTATGAGGGGGATATATCGGATGCCGGAAGCCAAATCTCGCAATTCTCAGTCTAGACCCACATTCGACCGTCTTGCGACATTCGAGTCTGCGGTTGTGCTCATAGTGGTCTCTGTTTTCAACGCTAGGATATTCCTCTTTCCAATCTTTCATGCTTTTCCTACCCAGTGTAAACAGACCCCTCGCCAAATCTAATCGAGATCTTGGGTTAGCGTAATCCAGTCGTGTGTTGATAAATGGGTTGTCCTCTCTTTCAATCATGTACTTTGCGTACGAGAGCGACTTAGTTCGAGAGTTTATGTTCGCTCGCATATATGCTCGGAAGTAAGGATCTACGCCATATCTGTCCGCATGTCCGTTCATTAAATCCCGTTTACGCGAGGGGATAGCATTCGGCCACGAAGGCCATGGCCTTGAGCGGTCTTTTCGCTGGCTCTGATGGTGGTGGGAGCTAGGAGTACCGGGGGGTGTCGGATTAGGAGACGGGGTGCTTCGATAACTGAGGTTGGAGCGAGGAATGCGCACAGTCAGCTCCTCCGATTTGAGAGCATCAGCAAACGGGTCCAAAAACGAAAAGAACTCATGGGATCTGTGCTCTTCTATCAATTGGAGCGGTATTGAAGGCTCAAGTGGCACATGCAGGATTTGGACATGTGACTCTGAGATGCGATTAGGTGCAAAGAGGGAAAAGGAGCCAATACAAACCATCACGGGTAGCCTTCTAGCCTGCCAGTGATGGGTAATTTCCGCCAAGAGTCGGTTCAAATTCGTGGCGTGGTCCTCTGTTCTCTTTAATTCCCCATCTAAGCCAATGGAAGATATTTTTGATGCCATTAACTGCAGTGTTAAACCATCCCCACCCCTTGGCATGTCATTCTGCCCGTCCTTCGCCTTCCACCATCGATTGCTTGGCGCTCTTTTGCACTTTGGCTTGTTCGGTATTCCAGACAGGAAGTCCTCCAGTACGGCAATTAAACGGCAATAATCCGAGTATGTTATGCCATGGTCTGCCAACGATGTGGTATACTCGATCGGCTCACACAACCTCCAATTCGTGACAAAGTGAGCTAACGGATGTGCGCATTGACTTCTGTTGGCCACTCCCGGTATCACCATACCCACCGAGTCGATAAAGTGTTTCTCCGGATGCTCAGGTGGTAGCTGGAAATCTGATAACTGGATTGATGCCCTCCTGTGTGAGTTTGGAGGTTCCGAGGTAGTGCTTATTGAAGATTTCAACCGACTTAAAATCGATGGTCTGGGTGTGATCGCGGACGTAGGTTCTAGACACGTATCAATGGTGAAAATGCTCCCCGATGCCGCTGAAGATAGCTTGCGGTACGTCGACGTGCTACCAAGCGGAGAGTCGGGCCCGGAAGATGTAAGGCACTCGTCGCATTTATTTGAAGACTGGCAATGGGTTGTTGTCATGGGAATTCGAAGGTGTGTGTTTTGAAGAAATCCTGGCTGTGTTGACTTGTTAATGATGTCTCGAGACTGATCGTGCTGGGTGTCTGCCTCTTTACCGCCATCTTTGAAGCCCCGATTTGTCTTCGGGGTCAAACAGGAGTGACCGGCGACGGTTACTGGTCGTGATCTTGTCTCATTCACGGTGCATACCTCACTCTCCACTGGTTGCTGGGTCATCATCGACTTCTTAGCCCATCTTAGTACTGGGGTTACGGTTCACAATACTGTAGAAAAATATGAACGCGTATGTATGAGTGCTTTCAAAGAATTGGTTGCATCTCGCACGAGAGGTTCGCAAGTAGTCATCTTGAACCAGCGGCTTATTGCTGCCGAGAAGGCCTAGAGGTGCCCATTCGTACATGTGGGCCACTTAACCCAAGTCTAATCAATATTGATCCAGACTGCTGGTACGCACATTTGCCTCTTCTGCCCGATCAACCCCGAGACGGTACCTTTTCCCTAAGCGCAATTCAGGTAACATCAACTATATACTACTGAGACAAAGGAATGCAAGTATTATAGTCAGCCCGCACTCTCACTTCAGAATAGCTTTATCCTTTTTGGGAAAGGCTGCATTCCACAATTTCCGCTTCGAGCACGCTAGCACGTCGCCGAAGCCACGGCGCGGTCACGGCTCCGGGTTGGTTCTTTTTGCACAGCCCATGGTTCGTCGGCGGGAACGTGGTCCCCGAGCGGCGAGGATCATCAGCCTCACCCGCCATCTCGCCAATCCGAACATACTCATGAACAAAGTCTCTCCGAGGTGAGATTAAGATCGCCGCTTCTCTGCCGGAGCGTTGGAAAAAAAGGCATAGATCGAGGGGATTTGGGTAACTGATGCCAGATCTGCTGCCGATCACATGTTCTAGACCATATTTTCATCTCCTTGTAGCAACTTGGACAGCATAAAGAATCTCTGCGTCAACAACGTGTGAATACAATATTCAAGTGACAAATATTTCGACTACCATTTTAGAGATTTGGACAACGACTGCGAAGCCAGGCTCAAGTCATCAAGGCGCATATTCTGCCTGCATTTCCAACTAGATTAAAATCTAGAGATATGCCTTTGGTGAAAGGTAGTTGGTCAGCTACGAGCAGGATCTTCTAACCGGGCAGGGGTGGTTGAGACAGTGGTAGGCCTATTGCTGGGATGGACTTGAGGCTACTCGTCAGACTGGTTTTATTGCAAATTTCTTGCTGCAACGAATTCGTAATCGTTTCCTCTCTCTCTCTCTCTCTCTCTCTCTCTCGCACTCGAACCGATGTTCGGGGTCTCGGGTCATCTTCGACAATGAATCATCATCCACATTCATCGCCTTTGTGTTGATTTATGTTTTTTTTTGACGAACTTTCCTTTCAATATACCTCAATTAGAAACTGATATTCCTTTAGTGTAAACAATGCCATTCACACTAATATTTTCACCTTTACAATGTGATCCTCACCACCCCCACACACTGCCAAATTTCACTGTACAAGAGCCATGCTGTGGCATTGACAATGTATTACTTCTAGTCTCCCTTATCCTTATTTAAACTGCCCTCTTGCAAGTAAGTTCGATTCCCTGTCATAATCCCTCACATTACTGCAGTCACCCCACCCATATTCCAGCACAAAAATAACGATTTCATCAACATAACGAACATGCCTAGTCGGAATAACGCCTATGAACTTGAGCTAGAAGCCTTCTACATGGCGCGCAGTGCAGGATACTCGCGCAAAGAGGCAACTGAAATGGCGTGTAACTTTGTCCGCTCACCATCAATATCATCTAGGGAGGCGTTTAGCTCTATGCGACATGACTTTGAAGACTTGCTTCCGGAATTCAGTTTCACAGGTAGGAGTAACAGCAGTTCCATCCCTCTCAGCGACTTCGGTAGCAATTTAGATCGTCTTCGATTCCCTCAACATGGGGTCTCGCATGGGTTCAATATCCGCGAGGTGTGTCCTGCTGGACGGTGCGATCGGTCTATCTTATTCGACGACCAGGACTGCGGGTTCTGCGATAAGTACAGTGTGAGAGAGGTGCATCCAGGTGACCATACGTATAAGGCCAATACATCATTCAAACGCGATTCTCGAGGCAGTGGTGAGAGCCAAAAGACCGACTATGGAAATATAGAGAGACGGGAAGGATATAACGTCCGTGAGACAACTCCTCGTTATCACAATGCGCCTTCCCACATATTCGACGCTTATGAATATGGACAAGCACCTCGACATGAGACTTATGAAAAGAGCCGGACAACCTCTCGCTCACGTACGTACCGTACGAGACATTCGACTCCGCATGTCGATGAGTATGAATTCGACAATGGCGCATTCACCAACCCTCCCTTTTTCACGTTTCATTCTTCACATTATTATTCAGACCCCTATTGTGGAAACGAACCGCGCCTGTACACTTACTCCGACAGTGACGGGGCGTACTCAACACGCTGCGCAGAGCCAGATGACATGCCGCTTCCGCCTTCCTTCGAGCATACTGGCAGCACTCGCAGCCAATATTCAAGCAATACTCACAGGCGGCGGTGGTCACAGTCTCGCTCAGACCCCCCGCACTCTCGGCAGATGCCGGCTGTTGATCTATATGCCATCCTCGGTGTCTCATATTCTGCGTCAAATGAGGAGTTGAAGAAAATTCATCGCGCTCTATCGCTCCAAAACCACCCTGACCGTGTGCCGGAGGCTGACAAGGTAACAGCTACGGCGAAAATGGCGAAGATTAACCAGGCATATGACGTGTTGAGGGACCAGAAGGCTAGGTCTAAGTATGATAGGACTGGGGAGTTCTAGTTCGCATGGCCAGCTCGAGACCTGTAGTAGTAAATCTAGGGTGGCTTTAGTTTTTATTAAGCACCTGGAACAACGTCTTGGTGTTATCACGTTTTTGAATCTTCCTTGGGTCTTGGAGATCTTTACTTGAATCGAATAGCCGGTTATTCTTAGCATAGACTAGAATTAACGTTAGTTGCAGAATTGAATTTGGGAGAAATTTTAGATCAGGTCGCTTTGGGCAATAATACATTTCTTTTTAACATATCTGAATTCGGCCATATAATAAGTTGTAGTTTGTGACCGAGATAGGAACTTCTCATCCGATATGGATTTGTAAATACCTGAGAGATATTGCAACTGTGAGGGGATTCATTCATCCTATTTCTCCTGCTTCACAATTCGTTCAAATCTCTAATTTTCTGACAACTGTGCCTGTGTTAAAGAACTACTGTCGGGAAAGGAATCGACAGATGTGGATATGGCATGTTTTCTATCTTCTCGGAGTAAAATAGCTGTATAGAAGCCGATCGAAATAAAAATTAGATTATAATATGTGCAAAGAAACGGAAGGAAATGATGACGTCAAGTCGCTGAATATAATGACTTTCCATGCCATGCATCGTAAACTTTCGGCCGTCATACCTCGCTCGCTGCGAATACGAATCCCCTTAATTTGAAAGGGGAGAGAAAGAAAATTATATCTTCACCCGACAAAGTTTGCCATTCTCATTCGGGAGTCCATCCACGCTCTCAACCTTCCACCTCTCGCTTCCAACACTTGTGGTTGCAAAGAAAATATCTGTAGGGTCCCATTTTGCTTTCAGGAGAAGGAGTCTAGGGTAATTTGTCCCCCAAAATGCCTGTCCGAAATTCGGTTCCAGTCGATCAGCCTCATTCATGTAAGACCCAGCACCAGGGCTAATGTTCCTCCAGCGTTGCATATCGCCCGCTTGGAAATCTTGCCTAATTTTGAGAGTTTGGGCTGCAGTTCCATTGACAGGCCAGCGCACGGCTTGCTGTGAGAAGAGGATATTTGGGCGCCAGGCTGGGTTAACAGCGTTATCTGCATTGGCAGGATCGACGGCTTTGATGTTAAAGTGTACCTGGACTCGGTTGTTTTCGCTTGATTGGCGCAAATTATTGAAGAGTTCGTCACGTTTGGCCTTAGTCTCGAAGTTGGCACGTGGGAAAAGGCGAGAGCCGGTTGTCGCGTTGATCTTTTCGACAACTTCTAGAGGAAAGGAGCTTCGCCAGGCTTCGTAGTATGAATCGAAATGTGTGATGTTGGGGTCGAAGGTGATGCCTAGATCATTGAGGCGAGTAAACCAGGGCTGAAGTAAGGTTTGTGTCGCTTGCAATGTTTTGTTTGGAGCAAAGAATGGTGTCATTTTGAATGTAAAGATACCAGTCGTAATATTAGGCAGAAGAAGAAAATAAGCGTAGGTCCCTGCGTCGGCGTTTGGAATGAAGTAGTCCACGTATGTTCGGACGCCAGCCCAGAAAGTTTCATTTCCTATCGCCTCGGACGTGAATGAAAAGCGTGCAGCCGTGGTTTGCATTTCCGGGTGGGCTTTAACAGTTACTGAAATCGCAACGCCGAAGGTTGATCCGCCCCCGCCTCGCATAGCCCAGAAGAGGTCGGAGTTTGAAGTGGAGTTTGCCGTTACAAATTTACCATCTGCGGTGACAACTTCGAAAGCTAGAACTTGATCTGCTCCAGTGCCGTATCTGTAAAGTGTCAGAGTTGTGTATGTGTAGTAAATCCAGATGAATTACAATGATGTCAGTGGTGAATGACCACCTCCTTGGATGTATCCTCCGAATATGCCTACGGTCTAGTGGGCGTAAGCAGTTATTATTCATTTCAGATTTATGTGGAACTCACTTCTCCCTCACCACCAACAACGACTTTGCCCTTCTCGTGTGCAGCTTTATAGATCTCAAAGGCCTGCACTCCCACCCCTGCCTTGAATGCTGGTCCCGAGTATCCCATTTTCCTGTCTTCAAACTTCTTTATGTATTCAATACTCTTGAAGTAATGCGTCCAGATGCTGAGTGAATCTTTCCCTCCTGATTTCCCTAAGAAATCATGACCAGTGTTTTTCACTACAAGGCGAACACCTGTCTTGCGAGCGAAATCGACACCCAATTGAACATGTTTCGGCTCTGTCGCGTTGATGACATACATTGGAAAGCCTCCTCGGGTGCAATTGTGCGAGTCGAATACGTTAGGCGGCATACACGTCATTCCTTGTGCGACTGGACTCATCATCTCTATTGGGTCATCAATATGCGTATAAGAACTGCCCCACACTTGTGTAATCTCGGCACACTTCTCTGCGTTGTAGGATGGACCATTGTAGCAGACAGACGCTTGCGGCTGAGGTTCAACAAGCAGTCGATTGTCGGTGGCTTCGTTGAGCTTTGTCCAGTCATCGTCAGAAGGCCAATCAGGGTCTCCTGGGTAGACCTTACACCTCGAAGTAGAACCGTTCGTAGGCTGCGATGTCGGTGGGAAGAAGAGAGCTAACAGGGAGGTCCATAGTCCTTGTATCCCATCTGATCTGGGCTCAATGGAAGTCGCGCCAGATGTGGCTGCGAGAAATAAGGCTAACCAGAGGAAAGTGCAACAGCTATTCAGAGATGGCGGACTCATCCTAGAGATAGCTTCGCCTCGCGTCTCCCTCTGGAATTCCTTCTCTTAAAAATCTGACGATTGCTGCGGCGCTTCTTCTCTACGCCAAGGGGCGGCTCGACACCCACGTAAATCTTCTAGTAGGTAAGGACTGTCAGTTTGGCCGGACGCTGTCCTGTTGCATCCGAGATCTACCAGGAAGGACCGACTCCAGGAGGACGGTTGCCCAATTGAAGCAGAAAAGGTGTTAGACGCGAACGGACAAGGCAAAGAAAAGAAGATATGAACAGCAGAAGCCCCTAGGTATAGAATAGAGTACCGGTAGAATGAAATGAGATGCTCTAGCTAGCTGCAAGCCACACTCGTGCAACTGGGTATGACGGCTGATCGCTGCTGAATCGACAGGGAACGGACCCCAATAGTAAGCATGGCCAGAAGTGCCGTGGTTGCAACGGGGAATAATCGGCATCAATACAAATACAATAGCATTTGCAATCGAGACGGCATCATGCCGCGATCTCACCATATCGCACTGAGTGGAGTGAGCGGGCACCACCGAGGCTTGGACAAGTGTCCAAGATGCATAGTGGACGCAACAACTGTAATCATGCCGTTTTCTGCGCATGCCGGTCTCTGCCGCTGTCTCAACGGCGGGAGTGGTGAATCGTGCAGTTCGTGTGATGAGCTCTGCAGCTTGCATGTGTTTCAAACATGTCAGGATGAAAACTTGGTAGCGGTAACCGCTAAACCTGCTTCGGCTCTAGTCAATTCACTAACCCAGGACCCATACGAACACAACCCAGCGCAACCCGTGCCTTAACTTGTGCACGACTCGAAACAACACGCGATGAGCCCTGTCCGGGGACTCGTGCCGCTCCTACTAGCATGATCAACGCCATCTTTTGCCCGAACTGCCTCTGGCCCTGCATGACATTATGCGGCCGGTTCTTGTCTTCGACTCCTGATCTGCTGTTGCCCTGTCACCGGCAGTCAGCCACGCACATTACGGCCTGTTCATGCATTTTGATAAAGATGTTTGGTAGCCTCGAGATGTGTTTCTAGCTTGCCCGCATCTTGTCCATCATCATCTCCCCCCCGCCCAGATCGTTGCAACTGTTTCGCTTCCATATGCATTCATTATCGTCATAGTCTTCACACCCCCTCGCAGCCGAGCTAGTGCACCTTCACTTCCCATGAGATGGTGGAGAACCGACAAAACGAAGCTTTGGCAATAATTTGCCTCTTCCCTATCCTGGCCACCATCTTCGTTGGCGCACGGGCTTACTCCAGGTTTCTGGGAAGAAACCCAGGTTGGGATGACTGGCTCATATATGTCGCATTGGTTCTCTTGCTGGGCGAGACTGCGACCATCTACCAATGTAAGTCCACAATGAAGACTTGCTCTTCCAGTACCGTAGCTGTTTCTGATCAAATTCAAGATGTGATATTGAGTCACACGGGGTACCACAAGGTGGACATCCCTAAGCAGACCATCACCCAGCAGGTCACGGCCCTGCAATGGAGTTTCGCCGTACAACTATTTTACCATCCTATGATGGGGGCAATTCGCGCATCTATCATTATGTTTCTCTTCCGTGTGAAGGATAAGCGCATACACATACAGCTTGCACTCCACATAGTTTGTAAGCAATACATCTGCAAATATTCAACACTTTGGCTGACACACTAATAGTCTGGATCAACATCGGATACATGGTCTCAACTACCTTTGTCAACATTTTCCAATGTACCCCCATTCGTTATGCATACGCAAGGCCGGCAATGGATCAGGAATTGGACGCGAGCGGGATTGCTATCAAGCACGGCAAATGCATCAACAGCCTGACATTCATCCTTACTAGTTGTGCCCTAAGTATATTCATGGATCTGATCATTATGCCGATACCCACGGCGATGGTATGGAACCTACAAATGCGCACAAAGACGAAGATTGCCGTGGTGGTCATCATGAGTATGGGCTGGATGTATGTCCGCAATTCCTTCTTTCCACAGCTTGTCACTAACGCCACTGCCAGAGCAACTGCAGTTTCTGTCGGCCGTTTTATCGTCTACTATTACCGTTTCTCGCCTAAAAATCCAGACAAAGCATACGACATTGGCGTTGTGATATCGATAGTTGAGCCAGCGGTCGGAATCATTGCGGCCTGCGCGCCGGCCTTGAAGTGTCTATTTCGCTTCTCGGACGATTCGGCGTCTTACCCGACCACCATTCCCACGAAGAACGAATCCCAGCGTCGAAGATCATTCACGGAGCAATACGGTATGGGGAAAGAGTATTATGATGAGAGATCGAATTACATAGGAAGGGAAGAAGAGACATACGGGATGAACCCACTTGGGGTCGTCGAGTCAGGGGACCAGATAGTCAGTATCACGCCCCACGGGCCTACGCGGTCCCGCAGTACAAAGACCGGCAACAGTGAAGCGGTAGAACATAGGCCGGAGCATTGCCTAGATGAGAGCAAATTATAGTCACTCTTTTGAGGTTTCATTCGCATAGCGCTTGGCGGCATTGTCATTTTAGCAACAAAAGATACCAAATACGCTCCTTAGGCTTCGATAATTAATACACGAAGACAGTTTTTTCAGAGAAGGATATCTAGGTCCCATAAGAACCAGCAGATTGTGCAAACGGTGTGATAGAGACATCTGTGCAAAAAAAAAATTAAGGATATACCTTTGTAAGTAGGCATGAGGTGCCCCATCTCCTTTCCAGTGCATACCGAGGTACGCGTTTATCTTTTGGGTTTTCTTTCCTATCCTAGGCTTCTGTGCATACGCGGCACGTCTTCCTCGGCCCCCCACGACGTACCCGAGAACCCACAGAGTGCCCATTCTTTCTAGCATGATCCTCGTCGAAGCCATGTTACAGTTTGTCGGGAAGATAGGCTCGTCAAACTCAATCGGGAAATCGGTCTTTGAGCCGCAGGAACTAACCGGAAATCGCCTCGTGCGTGGCTCGGTGTGTCCGTTCGATATCAGCCACTTACCCACCACGCTCCACTCATCTCAAGACGCCGTTGGTGGTCACCAAACCATCGCGATACCACATGAAACAACTGGAACGGACCACCGAGTACAACGCGCTATCGATTTTAGCTATGTCATCTCGGCACGCATAGGGGTTTGTAGAGAAGCCAAAATTCGTCTGCTACGTCAAACGTATGATGACCTCTCCCTATATCTCCCGTTGACGTTTTGCACCCTCCGAGGTCCTTACCAAATAGTTCTATGCAATCCAGGCTTTTAAAAAGAAATACGGGCTCAACATGTTCGATAAACCAAAGATAGAAAGTGGAACATCCTTTAGGCGATTGAGGCTAAACTTGTCTAGAAGTGCATCGTGGTGGAAGACAGGCATGTGAGTGTCACCCTTTGAGTAAACGGTAGTCAAATCTTTGCGTTTCCGAGATACGCGGATGATGGAGTTAGTTAGGAGGGAGATTGATATTTGGGACACAATACCATCTACGGTACATCCCGTTCTCTGCTCCACTGAACCCTTTAGAATGATCATGTCTGCTTTTGCGTTTATCATCAAATAGCCGTTCCCATCTTTCTTACTTGATGAAGGTGTTGACCGGTAACCGGTAGATATCGATGGTCCAGTACGGCCTTCTTGTCCCCTTCCACTGGTCGCCCCCATGCAAGCCAGTTGGAACTTCAATCTCCTCCCACTCGGTGTCGAAGCCCGCTTCGTAAAGATCCATCTCGGCAACCTTCGTCCTGCATTAGCTCCTTGATTTTCCAAACCCAACGGCCACAAGCAACATACCTTCGTATACACGTCGTAGCAAATCTGCCTATCCGCCCCCAATCCATTGTACCAGCCAAACTTGCCCCCCTGGTCAAGAAGCTGCACGACATACTCTGCAAAAAACTCCCTGAGTGCGCCGTAGTCCTCGGCAAACGTATCGTAGTAAATGGCATCCAGTACGACACCCTGTTCTACAAGTTTTGGTAGTACATCTTGCCAGCGGCCTTCGTGAATCTTCACATTTGGCTTGTCATACCAGCCCTGCTCCCGCAGTCGCTGATGCACCTGCGGATGTGCTTCAACAATGTGATGCTCGGCTGGATCATGTGTCTGAATGGCTGTGTCGACTATGCCCATACCATGTCCCACATTCATGACACGTAAACCTGGTTTAGGGATAAGAGTAGTAGCATGTCGTTGCATGATCTGGGTCTCCCAGTCCATCATCACCGCGTTGTCGCTCGAGTCGAGCAGTATGCCGGGTTGATACCGGAGTTGAGACTTGAGGTAAACTTTATTGTCAAGGGAAACATCATCCAGGACCTTTTCTGCGATGGAGTCTTGGACGGGGATCGAGTCACCGTTGGAGATCTTTTGCTTTTTGGGTGAGGGCTCAAGGGCACGTGAGTCGTCCTCGTCTTGTTCAGGCTCGACTTCGACCTCGGCTTGGCCCAGACCCAACGCTTCCATCTTTGCGAAAAGAAGCTCTGCACGCACACCAGCTTCTACCATGATGTCGTAGATCTTCTTCTGGCCTAGCTTCAGAGCAATGCATCCCGGAGTGTCGTCCTC
This sequence comes from Clavariopsis aquatica, assembly GCA_013620735.1. NCBI lineage: Eukaryota > Fungi > Ascomycota > Dothideomycetes > Pleosporales > Clavariopsis > Clavariopsis aquatica. The sequence goes on from JAAZQE010000020.1 coordinate 87,888, forward strand.
CTTATTCAGATCATTCCAGATAGCCCCATTTTGAAGCAGCAACTCCACCGTCTTGATAGCATTCTCATCCGGCTCTTTTCCGGACTCTAGTTTCCCACAGGCCACAATAGCTGCATGTAGAGGGGATGATGCAATCTCTACAGTCGGATCTTGAACATTTGCTGAGCCTTGCTCAAGTAGGATTTTCAGGGCGGGTATGTCGTGGCGCTCCGCGGCTGAGATGATCCGTTTGGCGAGCAGGATGTCTTCTTCCGAAGTTTGGGCAGCCATTGTAGGTTGTTGTTTGGCTGTGTTGTCGTGGAGAGCGTCTTTTGTGGGTTGACAAATTTCGAACAGGCCTTTTCGGCGTTAAGCGAGGGCTAGTGTTCACAATTATTACCGCTTCGAGCGGGAGTTATAATAAACAGGTCACAATCGACGGGAGTCTTTGAAGCACAGCATTTGGTACAGCGAACCGAAATTCAAACTCGGCCCTGAAAATCTTTATAGACATTTATAGCTTTGCAGCGCCACCTATCCTAACCCACAGCGCATCCACCTGGACCAGCGGCTTCCGATCCACATCTCTCATAACCCCTCGCATCCTGAGTTTGTGTGCTTTGCTGTCCAAGATATTCACCTCAATGCCTACAACACCAGGGCAGAGCACAGGACCCAAAAACTTGACATCGAACTGAGCGGTGACCATAGCCCCATCTAGAACATCGGCCAAGGGCCTCCCCTCATCCAGCATCTTTTTCCAACCTGGTGGGAGGGTTACCCATTGTCCATTCGTGACCATCCCGCTAGCCAGCATCGCGGACCCCATGGCCTCGTCCATCAGAGTCATTACGGCGCCTCCGTGGGCGATGCCTGGGAAGCCGTTCAGTCCATCGCCATATTTGCAAAGCGTCACTGCCTTCTTGACGATTTTGGAGCCAGGTGCGGGGAGTTGGAAAAGCTCTAGCCAGTGCTGCACCATGTTGCCCCCGCTCATGGCGACGCGACAATGCTGGTCGAATCCATATGTGATGCTATCAGCGCCTCGGTCGCGTTCACGGACACTCCAGTCAGGGGAAGTGAGAAATGGGAGGGCCCATTTGATCGGTACGAAAGCTTCGAGGTGTTCTGGCTTTACGGGCATAGTAATATGATGGAGGAGGAACGGCGAGGACGGGTGGGGGTTTGAAGCGAGTCGCGGGCAGCGAGCGGGTTTAGTTTTGTAGCCATGATGGCGGGCAGCGAAAGACGTGCCTTGTATATTAGCGGGTGCTGACGGTAAGGTCCAAATGAGAGACTGGGGGTTGAGATACACTGAGTGACGCTGGTCTGAGAGACGTTGTCAGCAAGTCCCTAGCGCGCGGCCAGATTGGACCCTGATTCGCTGCGCATACTCGCAGTGTATCTTGACTCCGGAACAGGAAAATCTTCCTCGTCTCTTCTTTGTCTTTCACTGTACAGCGACCTTGTCACTAAATAGACACCAAGAATCGTCTCCGGAGGGAGGGTGGACTCTAATGGAGTCGATGTAGCCTATTTCAATTGCCACACATGGAAACGCTGCAAGGCAATCAACGGCCACCAGCAAAACACCACGAAGCGAATTGTGCGCTGCCACCCTCAGTACCGATTCAAGATATTAGCGACGAGGTCGAATTCCATCAATTTGGTCCTGGACTGCCCCCCTCAGCCCATTTGAAACGGGTATCGCAAGCAGTGAGGAGGCAAAGCACGCAAGTTGGTGGCTTTCTTCGATCAGATGTGCAATGTGATTTCGCCTTCAAACTCCGTTTCTGCCTTGCGCCTTTCAGACATTGACAGAAAATTGCCCGAAAGAAAACAAAGGCCAAATTCACCATCGCGGATTCACGTGCTAGCGCGGTTGATACCTGGTGATCTAGGTGTGCCAAACAATCAATTCGTCGCTGACATGACATTGGCGCAGCAGCCATGATTCGACTTTAAAAACAGACCACGCCGCCCCCTTCTCACCTGTTCCTCGTCACCATCCGCCTCAATCCTCCTTCAAACTCACTCAATTGCGCGTTTCACGTCAGTCGCATTCGTGCTGTGTACATAATTTCTTTTTGACCTTCTCACCACTTTCTCCAGTCGCAATGCCTCCCAAAAAGAGCGGTCCGGCCCCCATTCCTGTCAGGCCTAATGCCCTGAAGGGTAAATCGGTTATCGTCACTGGTGCCATTGACGGCTACAAGCGCAAGGAGGCCGAGGAAATCCTCGTCAACGCCGGTGCGACAATTGAAAAGAGCTTGAATAAAAAAGTTCAATTAGTAGTTTTAGGCTCAGATGCCGGCCCTGACAAGCTCGCGAAGATTGAGACTCTGGGAATTGAGTCCAAGGATTGGAATGATGTGATTGAAGAAATCAAGGCCGACGGTACTGCAGGACCTGCAGCTACTTCGGATGATGACGATGAGGAGGAAGAAGAGGAGGAGGAGGA
>JAAZQE010000200.1:0-41318 GCA_013620735.1 Clavariopsis aquatica
CCCCTAGTTTCCCCCTAACTATTGGCTAGAGCCTCTCGAGGATCGCGCGTCGTCCGCTACAACTGACGGCAAAGCATGCTCTGGCAAGGTTGGCGATTTGGGAACAGTGTTCAAGGGAACCTGCGAAAGGGGCAGGTGTGGCATTAATACACCACCGAATGAGTTTAATTTGGTGTTCAGTGCTGATTGTTAGCGAGCATTGTGAAAATGAAAGAGTAGATGCGGTGATTTGAAGTTTATGGGATAGAGAGGTCGTTTATTAAAGAATGGACGCCGTGAATTTGGGATACAGAAGGTTGGGATGATAAGGCTACTTATTTCGCAGTAAGAAAAATACGAATTCATGAGGTGACTAAGTAGGAATAGGAAGTTGGAAATTTCTGCTTTGTGAGATTTAAACGTCATGATCCTATGAGCTTGCCGGTGAATAAGAATAAATCAAAACCTAAGAAGCTAAAAGTCTAAAATTGAGATTGCAAGCTTGGCAGTTGGTGTTTGGAGGAAGGAAAGGACTTAAAAATATAATAGGGTAGAGAAACGACAAAGTATGAATGCATTTACAAGCTAGGATTAGTTGTAATATTGTTAATGAAATCCTAAACTAGGAGGAGAAGAAGAAGAAGAAGAAGGGTATACACTTTGAAAATATCAGATAGCGATCAACATTGTTTCAAGCATAATCTGCATATCCAACACATTCCCCCCCCCCCGTAAGGGCTACTATCCTTAATCGCTTTTCCCTAACCCGACAACCCTGCTTCCTCGGCTCAACAATCCTAACTCCTCGGGGCTTTTAAACCTCGCGGCGCTCTCTACATCGCTCCTTTGCCTCCTCTTCTCGCCCCTCGCTTTCCCGTGCTGAGCCTTTTCATAATCATCCTGCCAAAAGCCCCACCCAAAGATACAGAAAACGCAAACCACAACAAACAATCCAATAATCGCCAAAATGAACGTTAATAATGCCCAAACACCAGAGTCCAGGAAATCAAGGAACCAAATCCCAGAAATAGTGAGAGCGTGCGAGGGCGTGCCCTTGCGTCCATACTTATCCCAGTCAAGGAAATGCATGATTTGTTGTGGGGATGTTGGAGCAACTGGGTTGTGCGTCCGTGATACGAGTTCCGCTTTGATAATTTCGAACCCTGGGGGTTCGAGTGCGGAATACACTGGTTTCTCCAGCAGTATCAATTCCAGCATCTTCTGGTCTTTCCCATCCAGCTTATGCAGGATCGGCGTTTCGGGCAAGTCGGACCATATCTCAATGATGTCGAATTGGAAAATCATAGCGGGCAAATCTTTGATAGCACGCAGAGACTGTCGGTAGGAGAGCCCGAAGAAACCGCCAGCCTCGTGACTTCCTTCAAGTTGGTTGATGGAGATGAGATTAGAAAGGTCGGCGACCGAGAGATCAGAGAGAACTTGGTTCGCGTAGATGAGGGGGAGTCTTCCCCGACCGGACATCAATTCGGCGTTGTTGATGGCGAGGAAAGCGCTGTCGAACGGAAGGCTGATGTTGAGGAGCTGCGGCGAAGGTTACGAGAAATGAAATGTTGAGATATATGGAGTAGGTTACATACTAGTGCATTATGATCCTCTCTCGATGTCCACGGCTCGTTCGACCCTTTCGATGTGTCCTGATATAAGAATGGACATCCCGAACACGGGATCTTGGCTATCAGGTTGAAGCCTTCCTGGATCGTGGTAATTTCAGGGGCAACATCCGCTACAGCGTACTGAAATAGTGACAAGCTCGCTAATAGCAGCGTTATTAGGACTATCATCTTGATTTAGAGAAAACGGGGGGGAGGAGAACGAGAACCCATCAGTGGCATGACAGGGGGCGTGAGGTGAGATGGATCGTGTCAAGATCTTGGCTTGGCGTATCTTATCGATAACCTTACTCAGGCATGGACGTGCTTACGCGTTTAGCAGGGTGGCTGTGGATGCACTTACGAGGATCCCATTCTCATTCACATGCTTCATACTTCGACGCTCTCCTATTATAACGAGACTACAGGTCTAGCATATTTGTCAGTTCAATTGGGACCAAGATGTTTGCTCTCCCCGCCGAGTCAGTTTTTCACAAACTTCCTGGATTCATCTCCAGCGCTAAACTAACAACAGTATTTTCGCCGGTGGCATCGTCAATCTCACAGTTGGCGAAGAAGAGACTCCATTTGACGCTCACATCCTGCTTTTGTGTGCTAAATCCCAGTTCTTTGACAACGCGCTGAACGGCAAATTTCTTGAGGCTGGGACCAAGCACATCCCACTTCCAGACGACGACCCCGCTACATTTGGCGAGTTCTTGTCCTGGGTATATTGTGATCAGTTTCCGATGGAAACAAAAATGCCTAGTTGGATGGAGTTGGCTAAGCTGTGGGTTTTGGGGGATAAGTATAATGTATTCAACTCCTCTGTGCCCTGGCCACATTTAGTCAGGTCAACTGAGAACATAATGCTGCAGAGGGACATGAACTAATCAATGTAGGTCCCTAGTCTTCAAAACAAAGTAATAAGTCAATTCTGCCGAAAATACAAATCCATGCCCACCAACAGCAACGGTAACATTCACCAACTCGTCCTCAATTACGTCTACGACAACACGTTACCCAATAGTCAACTTCGGCTAATCATACGGGATATATGCGTATGGGGAATGGACATAGATAAATTTGACCAGCATAAGCAAGATTTTCCTAAAGAGTTCCTGGAAGACTACGCATTGCAGCAAACGAAGCGTGTGATGGGTCTCGTCAGTCACGCCCCACCAATCCAGAACCGTCCAGAATCGTACTTTGTTCGTGAGAAATTGGAAGAGGACGAACATAAGTGTTGCGAAGGAGAAGGTTGTGGAAAGTGTTATTCGATGATGAAGAACCAAAGTCCCGAACTAACTGGTAGGATAAAAAAGTTGCCTATTCGGCGAGTTAGGAGGAGTGAAGAGAGTTCGCGCAGCTCGGTAGGTTGATAAAACGAGAAGCGCATGATGTGAGACTTTTCTAGCAGGCTACATGTTTATATTTCTTGGGTTCAATTATTCTATCCTACTTTAAGATCCATCATTTAGGGTGCTTTGGGTGCAATCCCGGTATTGTTTGCCCTACCACATTTTCTAGGAACAAGAAGAATAAAAACAGCTTAATATATCTGAGCTAAGTAGGAGCTACCATACAGAGGTCAATGAGGCATTTATGGTGCGATAATTAATTAGGAGATCTATGGTATCTTTGTGCTTGTAGAACGCAGCCAAAACTCTATCCCAATGGTACACACTATTTCTGGATCTTTTAAAACCGCAAGAAACATCATCCTGACACCGTATGTATATTCAAACCCAGTGCAAAAATCTCTCCCCATATGCGTACAATAATTGTCAATCAGGTCCCAGTCACACTTGGGTCACTTCTTAACTCGCTTTCTTCTTCATCCACATTCTGCTTAGCGTCATTGATTAAAGATGAGACGAATTTTTTGGGTGTGGTGTTTGAAGAAGAGTCAACTGTAGTCGCGTTGGTGTGCGCCCTAAATACGTTTCAGTCAGGGACATGGTCTAAGGTTTTTCTAGAAACTAGACTTACATTACATTGCCACTACCCATCTCCTTCCCCTCTTGATGGTCTTTCACCAACGCTTCCCTAATCATCTCGCATCCTCTAAGCCCCTTCTCACAATTCCCCAACTCCATCTTCAGGTGTGCCTCCATCTCATCTAACTTTTTCAACAACATCTCACGATGGTTTTTCTCCTCTTCTACGTGTACACCTTTCTTCGACTCCTTTGTATTCAGCACCGCCATAGCTCCAATCTCCAATATCCTTGGACTTTCAGCCAACTGAGCCTCGTAGCTCATATGCCTGAACCTCGGTTCATTTGTTCCAGTAAGCGTCATTTGCAATGGTAACGATGTTCCAGTAGATGTCTCGATCTTGGAATTGTTGGTCAGTGTAGGTTTTTGTATTCGGCGAGGTTCGAGGTTTATGCTACGGCTTGTAGTTTTCTGGAGGGAGGGGCTAAGTTTGGATTTTTTGGATTGGTAGGTGGATGGTGCTATAGGCCGGGAGCGGGGTGTGAGATGCCGGACGAAACAGGGATTTACAAATGGGACGCAGATGCTTTCTGCATCGCTTTGGCTCAGTGAGCGGCGGTGGTAGGGTTGTTGGGTACGAGAAGTGTGCTGTTGTGATGGGTGAAGGTATCCTGATGCAGGAGCGTTGGTCGCTGAGCAGATAATTGGAGCATGTTTGAATTGTGAGTTTTCATCGTAGATCTGTTGGAGTTCCATGTGATACGGGTGTGGTGTCGCTGGGCCAGGGATGGGGGGGTACTGGGGCGGGGAAAAGGGGGTGTTTTGGTGTTGACCAAAATTGTAACCAGAGAACTCAGGAGTGGAGATATCGGACGTATTGGCTGTAGAAAGTGTACTGTCTTCGAAAAGATTGTCTAGGTCGAATATATTGCTGCCTGGGGGTGAAAAGGTTGGATCGGTATCTGAGCAAGTGTAGCTAATGTTCACCCCATGCTCAAATCCACACTCCTCCATAGAAGGCAGGAAGGGGTCGATGATCGTATCATTGAATGGTGAGCCGGGCTGAGACATGTCGACTCTAAGGATCGAACGAGAAGTGGCCGTGTGATCGTCTGACAGTATGGGATGGGATTGCTAATATGGGATCTGGGGTTACACAGAATTGGGGAGTGGCGGGAGGTTGGATGGATATAGATAGATACATGCTTTTGGTGTGGTCTGAACTGAGACAGGGATGGATGAAATGTTTGGTGCGTTGGTGGTGGCGTTGGGCTAATACAGCGTGCAGGAGGACTAGTGAAGACGCAAACATTTAAAATGGGTGATAGTCAATGTAGGGAGCGAACTATCTGCATAATGCTGAGATTTGGTTGAAGTCTTCTGATGGTTGGTGTTATACGTAGCCCGAGACTCTTGTTAGGTATTGGCATAGGATGCACCTCTCTAGAACCGTTTGCAAACTTTGCAGACTGCTCGTTGAGGCTGGTTGTCGAAAGCCACTGATCCTTGTGAGCCGCAAGTTTGGATCTATGTCGTAGATCCTGCACGGACACAGAGCGAGACAGTCCGTAACGAAGCATCGCAACCGTTTTCAAAGGCGCGATTGCATGCTGCTAGCTACAATCGGTATGGGTGAAGTTGAAGAGAGTAGTGCTGTCTATCTGAAATCAATGCTTTAACATAAGCTTCTAAGGAACCCCGTGAAGACTGAACATGCACAAATCCGTTAGCCAATGCGCCTTCTACCATAATGCTGTAATCCATGACACGTTATGTTATACAATACCCGTATTTTTTACATCCTTTTCGCAATACCCATGACTTGTAATTCTTAAGGCTTCCTCTTGTCATTCTTCTCCGTTAGCTCCTCATTCTTTTTCTTGTCCCAATTCCACACGTCCCATATTTGATCGAGGATCATACTTGTATACGTCTTCCCCTCTTCTAAGGCCTTCCTCTCCTCCGCCATTCGCTTCTCCTTCCAATCCTCCCCTTCATCTCCCATCCACAGCTTATGCCACATGCTCTTCTCCTCCTTCGCTTTTCTAATCGCCTCACTGCCTTTCTCCAATACCTCCTTCTCCCTCAGCCTCTGTTGTGTTTCCCTCGCCTTTTCTGTTGGTAATGCAGACAGTGGGTTACCCGGAACCCGTGTGCGCACTATGTTGTCGATGAGGCCCCGGCCGTTGTAAGACTCTGCGAGGTGGTCGGCTGAGAGGTAGAAGCCGATACCGAGAGAGAAGGTGTAGAGATCAAGTTTACGAGGTGGCATGAATGCGATTATAGGACATATTATGACGCCACCAATGGCGGCATTGCGGGCGAATTTCTCGTAGCGGGCTTTTTGGTCGAGTGCGATGCGCTGGTCGGGCGTGAGAGGTGGTTGGGGGGTCGCCATGGAGGCAGGACCATGTAACTGCTGGAAGTGGGTGTTTTTATTTTGGGTACATCTGTTGGATCGTTGTTGTGCAAGGAGAACTTTTGAATGAATGGCAAAGGCTTATGATGGGACGGCTTTGGAGAATTGCATGGCGCCCGGCTAAACCTTCCTTCACTACTTCATCCAATTAAATTTGAGCTGTTGAGGTGTGGCGCACAGGCCTGAACATGTCGTTGGTCTTTTATTAAGTAATAAGTAAATTGCATCTCATCCTCTCGCCCCTTGAGGCATTATGGACCGATTTCATGCTCGTTTGTAAATCTCGAACGTTCCCTCTGGCTGCGATTGTGGATATGAAGGTGAGGCCAAAATCGACAATTCTGCAATTAAGTAAGGACGGTGAAATAGCAGAAAGTGAGGACCCAGGGCACCCATCGTAATTTCTAGAGACTAGAGAAGAAGCGTAATATGAGAACGGGTACTAGCACGAGGCTAAAGCACCCATTCAGCTGGCAATCATCCTCTGTTAAGAAAAGATCTACCGGAATGGATTACTGTTCGATGGTCTTCGATAGACATAGGCTCCTCATGTGTTTGTTGGCCAAGGGATACTGGATTCTGCTGGATATGTAAATGATTTGCGGTGATCAAGGCTCGAGATTGAATAAGCCCCGAAGGATCCCAATCACACTAGTCCTAGAACGGTCTTGTAGATGGCCAAGCATCACTGCCACATCCCCCCACTCCAAGGTCACCTCGACCTACCACAACTCGGCATCGGAACTTCCCTATTAAGATAAACTCCAGCATTACATGTGTTGACATCTTTAGGTGTAACCTTTAGCTAGGAACAATTAGCCAATGGTCTAACAACTAAGCCTCTGCACTGATTCTTCGGTACCTATGGGGGCAGGCGTCCCTCGAAAATGAGCCAAAAATCATTTCTACCTCATCGGGGCATACAGCTGTAGTGTGAAAGAATGATGCCTAGCCATTAAGTGTGGCTGGGGCAGTTTCACCGGTAAACGGTTGTTGACTCTGCACCATGTTCAAAGATGTATTTAAGAGCCACAGCGCCGCAGGTGTAGATTCATCACTATACTCTTCGGCACATTTGCTCCTATACCACTAATTAACAATTCTTCTCTTGATTAACATGCGATACCAATTCCCTACCTTCGTTGCACTTGCAGCAACTACTGTGGCTACCCCACTTGCAATTCGAGATGATTACACAAATCGAACGAACACAACGACAGCAAGCAGTTTCAAAGAGATTCCTTTAACCAAGGATCTAAAGTGGACAACGTGCTTTGAAAACTTCACATGCGTCAATCTAGAAGTTCCACTCGACTACGAAGACTTGGACGCTGGAACTACCAACATCGCCTTCCTGAAATGGTCATCTCCCAGGCAGCCGGCTATGGGAGATATTATTTTCAACCCGGGTGGGCCTGGAGATTCTGCTGTGGATTTCCTTCTCGGAGAAGTCTCTCGCAATATGCTTACAGGTCTCTTCGGCACATCGTATAACATTATTGCCATGGATCCCCGAGGTGTGGGTAACAGTGGCCCTAGTACCGATTGTTTCGGTGGCCACTATGCAACTAGAGACTACACTATAATCCAAACAATAGATGGATTCGACCCAGCAAGCCCACAAGCCATGAAAGCAGCATTTCAAGGCACAGGTGCCTTTGGGGACTGGTGTTCCCGAGCCCTCAACCAAACAGCACACTACGCTAACACACCTGCGACGGCTCGGGACATGCTGCAATATGCAGAACTACTTGCAGAAAGTCAGGGTGAGCCGCTTGAGGAAGCCAAACTCAACTACTATGGAGCAAGTTATGGCACGACTCTTGGCATGACCTTTGCGCAACTTTACCCTGAGCGTGTTGGACGGTTCATTATTGACGCCGTTATGGACCTAGATGATCGTATGTAATGTCTATAGTGACTCTTTATCGCTCATTTAATACATATACTAATCAATTCTAGATTATGGTGGGGCATGGCTAACAAACCTTCTTCAAGGGGACGAAGCTGTCGAATCCTTCAACACATTCTGCTTCGAAGCTGGGCCCAAATGTTCCTTCTACCGCAACGACTCCAGCCCCGCAGCAATTAAATCCCGCTTCGATGCTATCCTTGCTGATCTAGAAGAAACCCCCATCCCATTCTCTGACCCTAAAGTCGTTCAATTCCCTACAGTTATCACTCACATGGATCTACGAGCCCTGCTCACAATAGCCGTATATAATCCTATCACATACTTTCCTGTCATCGCTGATAGTCTTTCTGGCCTAGAGCGTCGGGATGCATCCTTGGTTGCGACATATTCAGGAAGGGGACTCATGCCAGTAACAGAATGCGATAATGTCAGTCCTGCGTTTAGCCCCTTTATATCCCGACTTGTCATCGCGTGCACCGATGCAAATGGGAACTATAATATCTCAACTATGGAGAAATGGTACGACCATATGAAAAAGTTGCAAGACTATAGTTCCTACCTTGGGTCATCCTGGGGTCTAGTCGTTGCGCTTCCGTGTCGGAACCTACAAGTCTCACCGCCCCGGAGTCAGACTTGGCATGGTAAGTAATTGGAATAATAGCATACTCTCTTATTTTTTCTACTAACATTCTGCAGGATACAAAGTAACTAATACAGCACATCCTATTCTCTTCACAGACAACAGGATTGATCCTGTCACCTCCAGCTATGACAAAATGTCTGCTCTATTCCCTGGCTCTGTAGTCTTGAAACAGGATGCCGTAGGAGTAAGTTTGATTCCTATCACTTTGTTGTAGAACATATGAGTATTATAAGCCCTTGACTAACGTTTTCTTTAGCATGGTATGATGGCTGCAACGTCGGAGTGTACTACCAAGTATATGACGACTTATCTCGAAACCGGCAAACTGCCTCCTCCAAACACCATGTGCGATGTGCCATTCAACAACCCATTCAACCAGCCAGTACCGGCGACAAAGCGATGGTCAATACGGAGACGAATTGCAGAAATTGGGTTCTAAGCAATACAATATCACATGTCGATGTAGAGATATAAGGATGTAATATAGTTTTTAATAATTAGATACATATATCAAGAGTCATAGTTCAATAACCCTGAAATAATTGTGATGAAGATTACACACGACCCCTATTCTATCGAGATTTTTAAGGGAGACTAATCGACTTAGGGGAAAGTAAAGTTTCATCAGACTATCCTTTTCGCCGGTACCAAGTGTAAATAATGGTAAAAACATACAAAATCAGGGATTCACGAATAGCCCCTTGATTTTCTACTGATCAGCCTGCAGGGCGAATGGAGAGCTTTGAGTTCTTTAAACCAGGGCACGCCTCCTTCTTTAATTGACTTCTTCCGGACATCAAAGACTAACAAATGGATTGATGCATATGCTCTATCCTGAAGCGAGTGCGCAAATATCTGATTATGGCTGCTCAATCTGTTTAGGTTCTACGAACCAACAAGGGATTAGTGGAATAAAGTGTGTACGGCTGCTGTGTGTCAATAAGTTGGCAAGTTCTCCTGAACGAACCTCTGACTATCGTTTATGCAGGGCCAGCCATTTGGTGCTGCTCCCCCTTGCTGGAGAGGGATCTCAGATGTTTTAAACGTTGGTGCTGGTCACAAAAATTTCATGTTGAAATTTCCCCTCCTAATTTGAAAAGCAGCATAGAAGAACTTGGACTTCGTCCGCGCCTACATTTACTTTTTTTATTCCTAATTGCACAGCATTTATCAAGCGTCAGTTTTGTTCATCGCGTCCTATAGGATCCAATCGCTAAGCGCCGTCAACTTAATGAACCATTATAAAAGTCTGTGAGTGTGTTATTCATCAGGTCTATAAGATGCGCCACTATTGTTGTTGTGAAAGAGTTGGTAGTCAGTCCAGTGGGGATATACAGTTGCTCTAGGTTATCATTATGTTCACAAAAACACGCGGAACAGATATAATTTATATCAAATTTTAATGCATATGATACATGCCATGGTTTTGCAATATTCACATTGAAAAAGATTCATAAGCTTGGCAACACTCGCAGTAGTTGACTGACATGATGGTGAATGCTTGTAGATGTAGATTCATGTATTTTTAACCCGTATTGTTTAGGTCTATTCTGGATTATATACAAGGTTTCCAACTATTCAGTAGCACAAAATTGGCGGGGTTGACAAGAAAACCCATTTTCGATAAGGGGTCGGAGGTTAAGTCAGAGGCCGAAGGCCGAAAAGCCGAACTCAACTGCAACAGTCTCATGGCTTGGTCAGACAAAAACATCACGACACTGACCAAAAAGCTAAATGTATGAAGGGTGGATAAAATTAACAAAATAACATGGAGAGTGCATGAGTGTACTTAAGTTGGGAGATGTCTCTTCATTTCTGCTCCTGCAAAACATCTGACACCTGAAAGTTTTCATCATCATTAGACAACGGCCTCAACCATGTCAATTTTAGCACCCAAGAGTTTTGTCGCAGTTGCAGGAGCTGCTGGGCATCTTGGAAGCCTTATCGCCCTTAACCTCTGCAAACGCCATGTGGCCGTTACTGCACTTGTCCGCCCAGGAACCGCTGCCTCGCGAACACAAACTCTCCGTGACGCTGGCGTTACCATCGTCGAAGTATCCCTTTCCGACGTCCCAGCCTTGACAACAGCGATTACAGGAGCGACAGCCGTAGTGTCAGCCCTCCAAGGCATGCGCGACGTGATGCTCGGTGCCCAAGGCAGTCTCCTCACTGCCGCCGTCGCAGCTCGTGTCCCACGTTTTATCCCCTCGGATTTCTCACTCGATTTCACTAAGACACCCCCGGGATCGAATCGCAACCTCGACTTTCGCCGCGAGTTTCACGCTGAACTGGAAAAATCTGGCATTGCATGGACCTCAGTGCTCAACGGCGCTTTCATGGAGCTTGTCACCAGCGGTCAATTGCCACTCATCAATGATAGTCGCAAGCGTATCATGTATTTCGGTAGCTCGAAACAAAAACTTGATGTCACCACTGTACCAGACGTAGCGGCCTACACAGCCGCCGTAGCAGCGGACCCGAACCCAACGCCCAAAATTCTGCGAATTGCCGGCAGTTCATTCAGCGCTGAGGATCTCGCAGAGATTGTGACTCGATTGCGAGGCGAAAAGTACACACCCATGTGGACTGGCAATGTTGGCTTTCTACGCGTTCTGATTAAGATTCTCAAGTTCTTTATTGGGGGTGTTGAGGATAAACCGATGCCGGCCTGGCAGGGAATGCAGTACCTAGAGAACATGGTTAGCGGACAGGGTAAATTAGACCCGATCGACAACGCCAGGTATCCTGAGTTGAAGTGGACAACAGTTGAGCAGGCTTTGATTGAGGCAGATGCAGAGAAGGCGAACGTGAAGAACAAGTCCACTTGAATTAATAAGTTCTTCTAAGTAGTAATCATGTAAGAAATATGAGTAGTTGAGATATGGTATGCGAATTAATTGAATTGGTCTCCTTTATTTGCCAAACAAACATTAGAGGATTTCTCTCTCTTCTTAATAGTTTTATAGTTCCTTCCAAATGAATGGTTATGATCAATGTAAAGATGCGCCGAATGCCTTGCTAATATACCGGATCAGTGATGGGATATTTTTGTTAGCTTTGGTAATTCAGAGATCGCTGGAGTAGATTTACAAATTTGTACGTTGCACTAGAATTCAAGGCCCACGTTTACAATGAAAAGAGATTAGATTGGAGTACCGTTAATAATAAGACTTCTGTGGATAAACTATCTCAACCGTCCAAACCACTATATTAGGTGATAACATTAAGAATATCAATAATCTTGACTAAATGAGACGTATAGCTATTCTAGTATTGATATATTTCATTCGTGCTTTGGGAAGGCAGCGAGATTCAGTTTCTATCTTGCAATCTAACCCCAAATTCGAAAAGAAATATCCGCTACATTGCTCTCGGTTTCGATTAAAACTCAGCGTGAAATGAAGCATTATTAGAATCATAAGAACTATTAAGTCTGATATCTTTCGAAAAGGTTGAGAAAGTTACACGGATTAACAATCTATCCGATTATATAGGATTGAGTAACGGAATATGATGTGAACTACTTATGGGACAGTCTCCGAACCCTTGTAATGCAAAGGGTAGGCTAAATCAGATACCAGAGAAATATACGTGTATACGGAGGCATTTTTTAGATCATGATATTCTAGTTCCAAAAGCACTAATTACGGTGCTTGTCATTTTAGCAGCACCAAGAACCTGTCGTCCACAACTAGACTATGTAGACTTCTGGTGGGGTTTGACTTTTGATGTTTTCACATAATTATAGATCATTTTTTGGCCTAGTTGGAGGGATAGAAAGCTATGGTCATAGCTACACATTAGAACTTGTGCACTCATATAGTGCTCTTCCATTTTTTTCGGTCACCACTCACCTCCGTACATTTATTGATAACTTAGCAGGGGTTGAATTGACACTTCACGAGACTTGAGTTTGACTCATTTTCAAGCTCAAGAAAGCCCTATCAAACTTGTCCTGGAGAGAGGCTTTTGCTCTATTCAGCCTTGAGTGCTCCAAAATTGAAACAGTTAGTGCTTCAGCGTAGTGCTGTGATGCAAAAATGGAAAATCATTTATCATTGGTCAAAGTATCATGTACATCAAGCAGAAATGTGATATATTTCTCGTACCGTTGCAAAAAGAAAAAAGGAGTATTGGTCTTCGATATATGTACAAAATATATCAAAAAGACCCCTTCAATACAAAATTTGATGATGATAGAGGAATGGATGGCAGGAATCGAGTACTAGATGATTAGAAGAGCCTCCCTTACCCAGGTAAGCACTTAATTGGCAAAGTTCCAAACACGCTAAAGTTGGCCCCCACGTCAGTTACATCCTGCATCCTTCACCCTACTTCCTACGTCCTTCATCCTGCATCCCTCGACTTTTGATGTGCACCACACTAATTACATTGGCAACAATACACGCTATACTCTAGCATACCTTGATATCTTCACTCCTCTAACTGTACTCTAACTAAATGTTTGTGAGCTGGGTCCGAAGGTAAACTGGTGATGAGATTTACGATTCACAGGCCCCCGCATGAAATGCAGCCTCACTTCCCTCCACTGTACGATTTGTAAGGCTGCAACTTGAACCATGGATCCCCTCTCTTCCTTAGGGTTAGTGTCTGGCGTGGTGCAGCTTGCCGACGCGGCTTTCAAAATCATTAATCTTCTCGACACGATCAAGGATGGGGGCAAGGATCGACGAAAACTATCTGACGAAATCACACTATTGTGGATGACACTACGGAACCTGGAGACTCAGTTCACACCATTATCGCCAGATAAAGATGGAGCCTGGATGAAACCAATCGATACATTGGCTGAACCCCAAGGCGTCTTTGAACAACTCAGCCTTGCCCTGGATGAAGTGTGGGTCAAACTCAGGACAAGCAACTCCAAAAGAGGAAATGTGCTGCAAACTCTCAGATGGCCTCTCGACCAACAGTATGTCGAACGTACAGTGACAAGAATTGAGCATCTCAAGACATCCATCATCATTGTAGAGGGACAGGCTAGCATTGCCCTCGCGCAGGAAGTTCGAGAGCAAGTATCATCTGTGAAGAAGACAACCGATGATGGCAAATTCAAAGAAATTATTGATTGGCTATCACCTTGTAACTTTGTTCAAAAGCAGGAAGTTATCACGGCCACACCAGGAACTGGTAGCTGGTTTTTCGCAAGCGAGAAATTTAAGTCCTGGCTCTCGGGCAATCATCGCTGGTTGTGGTGCTATGGAATTCCAGGCGCAGGAAAAACCGTTATTGCATCAAAAACTGCCAGAGAACTTCGAAAAATGTACCAATCCGAAGAGGCACTAGTCCTGATTGCGTTTTGTAGCTTCGACTCACCCGAATCGCAGTCCGTCGACCATCTTGTCACAGCTCTGCTGAAGCAAGTTGTCCAAGCCCATATGAGTCTCCCAGAAGGGCTTGAAGATTTGTACTCTAAACATCGTGCCCGTAACACGAAGCCGAAATTAGAAGAGTTCTGTCATATCTTAGGCCAGGCGATATCGAACTCAAAAAAAGCATTCATAATCTTGGATGCGCTGGATGAGTTGACGGACGATTCAAGACGATCGAATCTGCTTGAGATTATCCACAATCTCACGGGCAATGCGAAAATCATGGCAACATCTAGAAAAATCGAGAGTATTGCAGGTCGATTTGGTTCATCTACCATCTGGTGTGATGGATGTGACAAGACAGATCTGGATTTATACTATCACTGTGAGGACTGCGCCGATTTCGACTATTGTAAGAGTTGCCGAAATGATCCAGTCAAAGCTCACCTTACTGGGCATGCTTTTGTGAAACAGTATAGCAGCATCAAAATGCGCATCGCTGCCCAGCCCGATGATGTTGAAAGCTACATCAAAGAGCGGATCGAGCAGGAAGAAGGCCTACGCCAGATGGTAGAGCGACAGCCAAAACTGAGAATGCGCATATGCGATACCATTGTGAAAAGTGCCCAAGACATGTACGTCGGACTATTCATTCATCCCCCCTCCCCCTAAGAAAACAAATTACTATTACCCAACAATTGGATACAACATACGTTCGACCATGCATGATCCCATCGTAGGTGGGAAATATATCTTTAGGCTACGATGAAAATTCGTGGCCTATGTTAGTGAATACTCGAATCTGTAATTGCTGACCCATAATATCAGGTTTCTACTGTCCAAGTTTCATATGGACGCTTTAGCTGACTGCCTCACTTTGGGCGAAGTTGATGAAGCCCTCAAGAACCTACCCCAGCAAATCAACGAAACTTATGATCAAGCCATGGCTCGAATAGCCAAACTGAGCTCAAATCGACAACGAGCTGTTAAGAGGCTCTTGCTTTGGGTGTCGTACGCTGAACGGGGTTTGACGACTAAAGAACTTGAACATGCAACCACTATTTCCAGAGGTAGTCGCGCAATACAAGAAGAACATGTCCTCAATGCAAAGGTTCTGACCTCTCTGACGGCTGGCCTCGTCGTGATTGACGAGAACGAGATTGTCCGGTTGACACATAAGACTGCAGAGGAATATTTTTTACACAAACGCATTCATCTGTTCCCGGACGGCGATCTCGAAATCGCGGAGTTTTGCCTAACGTATCTTCAATTCTCAGCGTTTGATACCGGTCCCTGCTTAGCGCCTAATGAGTCTCAGATGTTTGAAGCACGCCTCGAAATGTATCCTTTGCTTGGTTATGCCTCCATGAACTGGGGACACCACGCTAGACGGTCCAACTCACCAATAATTCTACCTCAAGCACTCCGTTTTCTCCGGAACAAGCCCCTTGTGGAGACCTCAGTGCAAGCGCTGTGGTATACCGACATTAAATCACAATATAGCTGGGATGTATCTGGCGGAGTTGACCCTCTTCACATAGCAGCTTGGTTTGGATTACACGACATTGTCATGGGGCTTTTAGATGAAGGTGGGGACCCGAATGCTCGCGATTCCTTAAATACCACACCTCTAATGTACGCGTGCTTAAACGGCCACCTGAAAGTAGCCAGCATCTTACTCGATCGGGGCGCTTTTGCTAACATCACCGATGATCGAGGCTCTACCGCTTTACACTACTGTGTAGCGCTTCGTCACATAGACCTAGTAGACCGAATTCTCCGAGAGCCCGATGTTGGTATTAACGCGTTTTGCTCTTCGAGCGACAATCTCACTCCGCTCATCATGGCAACTAAGCACAAGCGCACCGACCTAGTAAAAAGATTGTTAACAAGAGTTGATATTGATGTTAACTTAGTTTCACCCACTACTTACTGGAATCCTCTTCTCTTAGCTGCCTTAATTGGCGACACCGAGACCATAAAGGTGCTGCTTCAGCATCCCCAAACCAGCAAGAATTTCCAAAGTATCGATGGCTATACAGCTATATACTACGCAGCCGTGAGAGGGCATGTTCTCAGCTTAGAGGTACTCCTGAACGCTGGTGTTGATCCAGAAATTGGAAAACCTTTGCACCGAGCTATAGACGGGAATCAATTAGCCTCTGTTAAGATACTTCTTCGGCATGAAGTTGAGTGGAACTTCCGAGATGGTTTGGGACGAACTATTTTTCATGCTGCCTCAATCAACAACCGAACGGAGATTCTTCGACTTCTGCTCGAGACTTGTAAAGACATTAACATTGACACACAAGGAGATAATGGTGAAACTGCGCTTCACGATTCCACTCGCTGCGGATTCTTAGATACGACCAAGGTATTACTTGAGTTTGGTGCACGGACCGATATCCAGGACAATAGTGGCAGTACTCCTGTACGTGTGGCCGTGGATGCTGGTATGATCCATGTCCTCGACATACTACGTGAGGCACGCGAAAAAGAGCACACGCTAGATGAGAAACACATTCCCTATATTGTTCGGAAACAAGATACATTTGCAATACAAACCGAGCAGCCCATTTCCACGCTGATACGCCAAAACAACCTGGAAACACTACGTCCCAGGATATTAAGGGCCACCAAAGCGGAGATCAATGCGCCTAGCTCAGATTTCAAATCCACAGCTCTTCACGACGCTTGCAAATTGCAGAAAGTGGAATTTGTAGAGCTTTTACTACAACATGGTGCCTTCGTGGATTCAATGGACGCCTTCTTCCGTACACCTCTGACCATTGCTTGTCAGTATGGAGACCCCGATGTTGTACGGACGCTCGTCAAAGCTGGAGCCGATGTCAATACTGTTAAATTCAGTGAACTTACTCTATGGGAGATTGCACTTAAAGCCGGGCATACAAAAGCTGCTGTGTTCCTACTTGCCCAACCACAAACAGAGATCAAGAGGATTAGTGCAAGAACATCTATTGCACTAAGTTGGGCTGCCTCTCTAGGAGATATTGATGCATGCTCAAGGCTTATCCATGCTGGCACACCAATACATCTCAAAAACAGTAATGGGAGGACCCCTATTCAAGTCGCGAAGGCTTGGGGGCACGAGGAGGTGGAGCAATACCTATTCAAAAAGGCGGCAGAACAAAGAGCAGTATCTAAGGCTAAACTGTCAACTCTCTCGACAATTGCGGATGAGAAATCTGTTTCGGACATGCTACTGGATGAATCTATTGAACACCCATCCATGAGATCGCCAGTATTCAAAAAGGAAGTTTTTGGTTTGATCAAACCGGAGACAAGACTGAAAGTGAGCGTATCGAATGAAGTCAATCTGAACATACCTACAAAGATTCTCACTCGATCTCGGCTCTCCTCGACGAACCTCGCCGCACTACTGGGAGTACTTGCAACGATCTTAATGGCGGTATGGCATCAATCATGGAGCGGGCAATCCACTTAGTGCCAACTCTGCAACAAACTATGAGAGCTGCCGCTCGCGAATAATCATGCTTTATCTGCAGTTTATGTCATTGTATTCAGACCTTCGAACAATTAAAATGCGGCCAACCCTTCTCATATCGTCCAATCAATTTCCGATATTCTTAGTTCTCGAAAGAAGAGGCCCGTTCAGCATCTACGACATTTTGCCAAATATTGATTGCATCAATATTGGATCCATTCTTCCAACACCCCCAAAGGGAAGCCAGGATTTCTTATAGATGCTATATCAATTTTAGATTGCTACAGTCACAAACATATATATCAACTTTGGTATCATCGCAGACTTGTAGCATCCTTTCATATTGTTAACAAACCCTCCCCTACAAACATAAAAGTGGTTGTATTTAAACACTCTTTAACTTGTTAGGAGTAAAAATTACCTTTAGATTGATCTTTTCTGTGCATTTTTGTGTCGACCTTTGCGGATCTTGTTTATTTTATCTAAGCTTGAGTTGCTCGATATGAATACGAGATTGTATAAGAAGTATTATACCCACTTGAGACTTGAGTTGAGCGAGTTGCGGTCCCACTATGTTTCCGCCCAGAATACAACATTTCCATAATCGGAAGGGATTTCACCAGAGTAATTGCTGTGCTCCATCTCTTGGAAAACTAATGAATCGCAGTCATGGGTAGTTCTATTTGAAGTGTCGTAATCTATGCTCTAAAACTCCAAAGTTCAGAGACTCAATCGGGGTTTCAATTTCTAGTGAAACCGCAACAAATTATAGGAACTAAAGGCTTTTGATAATATACTTCAGAGTGGTCACCTCAAGACGAACACTTCTTCTATAGAAAGCTCTTAGGCTAAAGTTATCTCATTTTCAAAGAGAGTGACATTCATTTTTGCTGTTCTGGTTTGTTATTTTTACGTCTAAGTTTCTTGAAGCAAATAAAAAACTATCACACAGTAGTCAAGCTTTGTCTGTATCAATATTATTTTCTTGAAGCAAAATATATTCCAAAGATTTGTGATAGGAAGCCATTTTCAATGCAGGGACTGAGAACAGTAATACATCCCCTGTGATCGAACCTTTTTAATTGACTAGGTATATAGGATTCACATGGGATATTTGCACAAGTTCCAAAAGATTTATAAATATGTAAGGAATGAAATACCTATCAGATTCATTGTTGGGTTCTACCCTTGATAAAATCTACAGCCTAAACTTATCAACTGTGATTCATTCTAAGGGGAAACTTATAGAACATACCTTCTCTGCAATTGCATACACTGTTAATACAGTCGGAGCACCAGGGATAATTGGCATAATACTCGCATCTACAACACTTAGTCCCCTGACCCCATAAACCAGCAGCTCCTCATCCACAACACCGCCTAATTCTCTTGGCATCTTTGCCGCAGTGCCAACGGGATGGTAAGAACTCGGTATATACTCCGCTCTCAGCCATGCTTCCAACTGCGCATCCGTACTTATATTTGCACCTGGGTTCATTTCTGTAGGATGGTATGGTGCGTAGATGTCGGATGCCATATACCTCCTTACAAATCGAATGATTGCGATGGTAGAGGCAATATCGATGGGGTTCGAGAAGGCTCTGTAATCAATGATTGGATCTCCTGTGGGATTACTGGCGTTGATGTGCACAGTGCCGCGTGATAGCGGGTGTTGGTTTACCGGACCGAAACCTGTGCTGCCCATAAGGAGCATCCACATCCATGCTGTGTTCTTGTTACTGAAGATCTTTGAAAATTCATTCTTTTGCGCTGCATATCCAGCTAGGACGTGCGGGTGGACGTCTGCAGCGAGGTATTGCCCAGCAGTTTGGGCGTGGAAAGATTCCGCTAGAGCCTCAACTTTGTCAGGCGCGATAACGGGTAGACCAACGAAAATGCCGAGGTTCAAGCTAAGCCCAGTCTTGGGGTCCCCAGAGGTGTTGGTGATGGGGTCGGGTGGCTGGATGCCCCATTGGAATCGTGGACCGATGGTAAACCCATGATCTTGGAAGTTCTCGCCTACACCGGGCAAGTCGACTTTCTGTGAAATATTGGCGGCAGAAAGAACTGACGAGGGTCCAATCCCGGAGAGCTGGAGGATTTGTGGTGTATGAATTGTGCCCGCGGCGATAATGACTTCTCTCCGTGCCCTGACAACAGTAACACGGGATGAGTTGCTGCCAACGCGTGTAAAAGACAAGCCGGATGCACGATCGTCGTCAAACTCAATCTTGAGAACTTTGGATCCTACGAGTAGCTCATAGTTAGG
The DNA here is from genome assembly GCA_013620735.1 of Clavariopsis aquatica. Lineage (NCBI taxonomy): Eukaryota > Fungi > Ascomycota > Dothideomycetes > Pleosporales > Clavariopsis > Clavariopsis aquatica. The sequence goes on from JAAZQE010000200.1 coordinate 19,575, forward strand.
CCTGATGATTCCATCCCAGTGTCCAGTCCGAGCGTATGAGCGTGAATATGTAGCTGGATCCATTGTTGAGGGATAGAAATAGAGTCCACCAGTACCGGCATGTCCATCTTGAGGAACTTCCATCCCTGGCATTGCAGCCATGCCTTGGTATTGAAACTCTACAGTACCTCGTTAGCAGGCATCTTCCACTGAAGTCGAAAACGTCTCACTGAGTTTCGGGGGCAGATAGTTAGGGTATCCAGCGTACACTCTCGTATCGTTGTTCTGGCCCCAGACATTCATATCCCACGTGATATTGAAGTCCTTTGCGAGATACTCTAACGGCGGCACGAAGTGGATACCTCGTTTGAAATATGGTAGCAACCCATTCCAATCCCACGTTGAGCCATTGCCGCCGACTCGCGCCCAGAGATCATACTCCTCTTTTGTACCTCGCAATACCTGTAATCCGTTGATTCCGGATGACCCACCCACTAGTTTGCCTACTAGAACCGGGATAGAGCGATTATTAAGACCCGGTTGAGGGATGGATGGGATTTCAAATTGTCGGCTTGGGTCTCTGCCTGCTAATACGCCACCCGTGAGGATTGCGGAGGAATTATCTTGGGGAAGTCTTAGTGGAGGGAATGAAGAGAAGAACCGGTAGCCATGAACCTAGGACACCGTATTCAATGACGAGGACGGAGTCTATCGGAAAGTTAGTATAAATATGAAAACTTTGAGAAAAGGCAACCTTACATTTGCCATCTGCGGAAAGGCGATCCCCTACAGTCAACCCCGCTGTTCCCCCTCCTGCGATTATGTAGTCGTATTCTTTCTTGACTTGCTCCACTTTTCTTAACACATTCGCATATCGTGTAGCATTGGCAGATGCAACAAAGAGCAGCAATTTCATCCATGTGAACAAGGATATACGAAAAACCATAGCGATAATTGAAAAATGTAAGGACTAGGCGACAGGAAAAACTAATGGGATGAGGGAATCCTGAAAGTAATAAGAATTTCCCGCCTGGGGTTCATGGGTACTGCAGTCAGCTTCTTGGATATCTTGGCTGCATACAAACACCTTCGATGTTGAGGTGTTCAGCGTATAGTCATAACGCGGTGAGAGTAACCCTAAGGCAGTTTTAATTAATACGGCACTGAAACCGTACACAATCAAAAGTTACATGCATATACCTTGGCATTAGGAACGATAGGCCCATACTATGCGATAGAGATCAGTTTGAATGACAACAAGAATCCAATACTTTACGACAGGTTAAGGTATTAAGAGATAAGAAGGTTGTATCAATGAGACTACTAAAGATTTAACAAACATCTTTAGTCGGGGTTAGATTTAAGATGTGATCGAATTCCGAAGCAAAGTATAGCTATTTGGTGGGTCAGTTTTGTTCAATGCATATGTGGCTTGTAGAGGCATCTTACGATATGATACTTTTTGCTCATCATTCAAAAGAAATCTTGCTTCCTCTTACAGTGATGAAAGGTTCAGTGACCAAGGTCTGTTTCAAATCCCCAGTACTTCGTTTTGTTCGTTTGGCAAATCTTCCCTAAACGCAAACTTAACCTCTGAAACCTCGGCATCCAGACCCCATTGGTCGGTTACACAAAGAAATTCTGCAGAATGCCTATCCCGCCTCATACCTGACATTTTCTAACTATGAAGGATGACAGCTCCGGGGCATCAAGCCCGATTTCTAGAATACGTGGGATCCCGCAACTTTGCTGTCTAGTGAGTTCGGAGGCAGGATCAAAGGGTCAAAGGTGTTAGCTATGGGGAGAGAAACAAGCTGGAGAGATCGATATTCACAGGGAACAAATGTTTGACACGGGAATGTAACTTAGAAGCCTCAGTAGCTCTGATCCTGATTTATGTATCTCATGATTCAGATATCTCCTGAGCAGTCTCTTGAGAGTAGTATGGAGCATACCCCCGTCACATTCGTCTCCTCTTATAGCAATTTTGCTCCTCATGCTGCGGCTCTGGTAGAACACTCTCCTTCCTCTTCATATTCTCCCCTACCCCTGTACTCTCCCTCAACTTCTTTGGACTCCTCACCCGATCTAGCAAATTTTCTGTTTCATTCTCATTCTCACCCTCCGCTGTGTTGCTCGGGTTTTCAATAGCATTGTATTTCCGTTTTTGCGATGTGCTGGGTGAATCCATTAATCGACGCAACCGACTCTCTTGTAAACGTCGATTGACCTCCTCAGTGACATTGACATGCTGGACTACATAATCGTTTGCCAGCCGAGATCGCTTCGGTGTAGGAGGCTGGGGGGTTGGTGACCCCGGGGCTTCTCCTGTTCGAGATGAGGATAGATTGGTACCATGACTGGGACCCGAAGGAGATTTTGGCTTCACGCCTTCGAGACTGAGTCTCTTGTTCGATGTCTTCTAAATAATTAGCTCTTCATGGCTCCAAGGAATCGCGCGTGTGATTTTGGAAAATACGACCCTACCTTCTTCACCCCCAACCCCTCTCTCTCAATTTGATCCCTAAACCTCTGCATATCATCTTGCAGTCTTCCAGACTTATTCCTCAGCGCTATAAGGTCTGTCGCTAGCCAGTCGGGGGCATTGTGATCCGTCGCATCGAGTGCAGATGTGAGGAAGGTCAATTGCGAGCGCAGGTTCTGGATGTGTGTGTCGAAGTCCTGCAAAGAAGTAATTAGCAAGGGAAAGGAGATTGTTATGGACTGGGGCTTTGCATACGCACGTTGAGCGAGAAGACAGACATGGTTTGGGTGTGGTGGTTTGAGGTGTCGTGAGGTGCCGAGAAATTGCGGCTTTGCTTGGAGATAAATCGACAGGGGTTGACAAAGCTTCCGTTGGGATCGGAAGGTTCCGAGAGCGGCTTCCGATTTATCTGCTTAATTCTTCTGTTTGCTTACCTTTGATTATCATTTCTTATTCAATCTATCGAGTTTGACATTACAGTTGCGGTTTTCATAGATGAAAACGAAAGATTTGTAAATTGGATTTATTTCCCTGAATGGGATACAGAGAAAATTGACAGCCATCTGATGTATGCATAAGTGTTACCTTACCGCGATCCTGAAAGCATGTGCAGGTGGGGAGATGTATGGAGGGACGCTGGCTGCAGTGCAAGTACTAGACAAGAAGGGCCAGGAGGGCCTAGAGACGCCGAAGAGAATATACGATCTGACACTGGGTCTATGTTCCCTTATCGCCACAGTAAGATATTATTGAGAACATGGCATAATTGATAGGGAGAGACTTCGTCATTGAAATTAGAAACACCTTTGGACCTTTCATCAATAGACCTGGGAATAGATAAAAAAGATAGCTACTCTGCGTCATTGTTTCAGTTTCTGGACGAGACTATTTGCTAATCTCTGGCTACCAGAGGTAGACAAATTAGTGACAGTGTACTCTTCTATGACGAGCCAGGAAAGGCGAAAAGTTAATGATTTAAGTACTTCTTCGATTACTATCCGCCATATTATGCCTCATCTAGACAGAGTTACAAACTTGATAGTTGTTTTTTTCATAGCATTCGCTAACGATGCAATTCATATTGGTTGGTTTTGATGAGTAACGGGGGGTGAAGTGTGCAGAATTTTCCCAGATAGAACCGCATGTATTTGCTGGGACCTAGATGTTTTGTGCATGGCAAGGGCATAGCGAGGCTGGGGATGTTGCTAGCTTTGTAAGATCATACGGTCAGGGACTTGGCTAGGGCCATGGGTGGGATTATCTCATCCTTCTTCTTGATCTCCAAATGAGAGCTTGACTGGCTTTGCCTTCTTTTTGGACTTCTTAACGGGTTTGCCGGCAGGCGCCCCAATCACCTTCTCGCCCTCCTGTTCCTCGCTGATGACTTTTGCGACCTTCCGTTTCCTCGATGGCTTTCCCACATCGACAATGTTGTCTTTGGGCTGATTGTCTGGGGCTTTCCCCAAGTCCTTGGAAGCTTCTATGGCGGCTTCGTCTTCTCCTCTCTTCGGGTCGTCACCAGCCATCAGCGCCTCGTATTCGGCCTTGGACAGTGACTGGTTGGTATCTTCCAGAACATAGGTGGGCGCGTCATCCTCGTCGTCCTGCTTCAGTCGCTTGTTGCGAGACGCGGGCTGGTCATGGCGGGCTGGATCATCGCCGACCATCTCTCCTCGCATCCGCCGCAGGAAGGCGGGCTGCGTAGCATCTTCATATTGTCAGAACAGAATATGCACAGCAAGGTTTTGACCTACCGTACTGAAGGTCTTTTGCCTTGAAGCTCATCCTCGGCCCCTGGGAAGAGTACAGGTCACGTGAAGCAAGCGAGGCTCGAAGGCGGCAGAGATTGCTCTGGCGACGACCCAAGCCTGGCAACGACGAGATCAGTGACTCGGTGGGGCTCTCGTGGTACCCGGCGACGAGGCTGAAGGCATCGGGGTGCGGGTGGCGGGAGATCGCGGCGCTTTCCCATCTCTTGGCACCAAAATATCCCCCAAACAGGCAATTTGCATCCATGCAAGTCTCCTGAAAGCCCATCGATGAGAATTTAAGCCGGCGCAACCATGACGGACACTATCTGAGGCTCGCCTCCACGGCCACATGCCCCCTGTCTCTTGCGCAGATAGCGGCTTCCACGGTGCAATCTGAGCCGTTGCGCTACTTGGCAGCCACCTTTGCTGCACAACTTCGGCAGCTTTGCTAGCTTGAACACATCGTCAAAGCGACACACATTCGCACTCCACCGGGCAACGCGCGCCACCCTGCACACGCCGACTACACATATTCTCTTATAGCAGCACCCGCCCTCTGCTCGCCCCTTGCTGAGGTCCTCACCTCTGGCCGCTCGTTTGCCCGTTCGACCTCCCTCCGCCGAGCGCGTCCACCCTTAGCTCCCGCCCTTTAGTTTGCCACGAATTCGCTCCACGAACCTCGAATCCTAGATCGTGCACCCGTCCGTCCAGCATTGAAGCTGTGGAGGCGTCGGGGTTGCCCTTGGCCCGCAAAGCTGGTTCGACACGCCGTCAACACTTCGCAGCGATGGGGCTCGTACACAACATCGTCAGAAGGTTCCCGTCGCCCCAAGCTGGCCTGGAGAAGTTCGACGACCTTTCACGCCGTGCAGAGAAAGTGTCTCCCCGGTTAGCCTTCTTTCGCCGCCGCATCCGACTGAAAGGGAACTCGTCCATTTCTATACCACTGGGAATTGTTCTTCTGTTTCCATGCATTGTCATTATATTAATCCTAATCCTCTTCGTGAGGCATCCAGACTCGGAGGGGATGATGATGCCGGCGGGCACACCTCCGTCGATACGGTGAGTCCCGACATTCGCATCAATCGTTGCAGGCTAACAGTTTGTAGAAAAATTAGCGAAAAGTACGACAAGCCCTTCGTGACAGGCTGTCTCGAGCCTCAGGTCAACGGGCCTCGCGCGAACGCTGCCTTTGTGGTACTAGCACGGAATAAGGAGTTGGAGGGTGTCATACAATCAATAAAATCGATCGAGCGGCATTTCAACCGATGGTTCAACTACCCTTATGTTTTCCTCAATGACGGGGACTTCAATTCGACATTCAAGGAGATGGTATTGAATCACACGAGTGGGAAAGTGGAATGGGGGAAGATCAGCCCTGAGATGTGGGGTTTCCCCGACTGGGTGGATCCTGCGGTTGCAACGGAGGGAATCCAGAAGCAGGGCGATGCGGCCATCATGTACGGCGGCATGGAGAGCTATCATCACATGTGTCGATTCTACTCTGGGTATGAATTGGTGAGAGCAAGCGTAAGAGGAAATTGCTAACAAATTTGGACAGCTTTTTCTACAAGCACGAGCTTCTACAAAAGTACGAATGGTATTGGCGGCTGGAGCCAGAGATCAAGTATTTCTGCGACATCACCTAGTAGGTTTCTTCCCGATCCTGTTGGTGGTGGGTACTGACTGCTTCCTTCCAGTGACCCTTTCCAGCATATGATCCGAAATAAGAAAACCTATGGCTTCACTATCGCGGTCAAGGAGCTGAGGGAAACAGTTCCTAATATCTTCCGATATGCGTCCGCTTACAAGCGGATGAATAACCTGACCTCGAAGGGGTTGTGGGAGATGTTTGTGGAGAAACCGGAAGAGAAGACCAAGGATCTGCCCAAGTCCGACCCCAAGCACAAGAAGCCTCTACCGGAGGAAATACTGAATTCCGAGCCGGGCGCTGGTGCTTTACCCGAAATTGATTTGGAAGCAATGGAGGGCGAGTCATACAACATGTGCCATTTCTGGAGCAATTTTGAGATTGCCAGCCTGGACTGGTTCCGCAGCAAGGAATACAATGATTTCTTCGAGCTGATGGACCGCAGCGGTGGATTCTGGATGGAGCGGGCAAGTTTGCACATTTTACCCTTGGCGAATAACGGCTAACATAGCACAGTGGGGAGACGCGCCGATTCATTCACTCGCTGCCGGTGCACTTTTGAGCCCTAGCGATATCCACTACTTCCGTGATTTTGGTTACCGGCACACCACGATCCAGCACTGCCCGGCCAATGCACCAGCAGGACGCCAGCTAGCCAGAATACCTTTCCTCGAAAAGACGACGTTGGACGAAAAGAAGCGCATCGAGGAAGATCAGTATTGGGCGACACCGGACCCCCCGAAAGAGAACGGCGTTGGCTGCCGGTGTCGATGTGACACGGACATTGTTGATGTAGAGGGCAAGCAAGGCAGCTGCCTGGCGGAATGGGTCGACGTGGCTGGTGGTTGGGCATCCCCAGACCCGCCCACATAAGAGAATCCTGGGGCATTGTGTCGGCAGGAGTGCACTTTCTTACTGTTTCATAATTTCCGATTGCGAATATAGACTTTGCCGCCTCCGCCTTTGTCATTTTCAGCGCGGCCGGCTGCTTGCTTTTTGGGAAGCGAGGGCGCAACTGCTTTGGGGGGGTTACTGAGATGGTTTGGGGCGGGCGTTGTTGGGAGTTGCACTGAGGCTTGCACGTGCGCCTGTGCCTATGTCCATGCCGTGGGCACGCGCAAGTATCGATAGCTTTTGTACGGCTACGCATAGCGAGAAGGGCCCCGCGCCAGCAGAATGCAAAGACGGTCCTACGTACGTGTCTATGATTCACCGCAATGCCGTTGGGAATAGAGCGGTGTCATGCGTGGCTTGCGTCTGATATCGCACTGATTGGGAGGCCGCCGCCAAGACACGATACGCAGTGCACCGCGGGGTTCCCATTCAAGCTGCAGGACGGAATGCTCACCCCTCCACCCCAACGCAGCGCCAGGACATTGATTCATCGTCAACGCCGTCTTGGGAATTCCACTCCTTGCACACACCTTTTCTTGGGCGACAGTGCAGCGGCCTCTGATTCTTGCACTCGGCTGCTTCTGCTGGCTCCATCCACGCGCCACGTTTCTGTGTTGGCCGGCCCGCCCCACTACCAGCAGCACCCCCGCGTAAGGCTTCCGTACGGTTAGGCAGCGCCCTCTACCTTGCACCAGCAGCGTTTCGACACCCCGACCTTCTCCCCTCTACACTTCGCTCACACACGTCGATACTCCTCGCCACTCACAACCCCAAATGCCCATTTACTGACATGACCTCTCACAGCGCTGAGTCCTCTCAGGAACTTAGGTACCCTCCGATTCGGGTCAACCGCTCCCTAGCGAGCCTTGACCTCAACACCCTGATCATGAGATCTAATCCACGGCGGCTGCCCGAAGAGGCACGGAGCTCTCTCGACGAGAGCTCCTACGAGGTCCTGGGCGAGAGCGTCTTTGACACCTCGGACGACGAGGGCCACACCGAGTCGTTGGCCTCAACGGATGGCCACACTCCCGACGACGTCTCGAGCATCTCCGACGGCGACGAGTTCGACGATGACTACATGGATGATGCCTCGCAGCACTTCCCACACTCGCATGCCGAAGCAACAGATGACCCCCTTGACGCCCACCAAATAACGAGTCCGGGTGAGAGTACCTTCACAGAGCTGGCTGACAAGGAAATGAGCGAGAGCTCCCATCTGCGGTTAGAAGAGACACATGTGATGGGGAGTGACGACGTGGATGCCTGTGGACTCATAAAAGAGTTTGACCAGACCAGCGGACTGCCCGACGTTCTGCAGCCGTATGGATGTCCCGAAGTCAGGCTGACAGTCCGAATGGCCTTGTCTGAGCGATACATGTCGATCTCTAGATCATTCAGGCTCCTTTTTATTGGTGCTCTCCCCGACTGGGCTGAGCGAGATATAAGTCGCCAGATTGGCACTGCACTCGATGCACCTCCAAGCTCATCAAGGTTCAACATTGTACGAGGTCAACTCGAACCCTCGGGCCCTGTGCTAGATGTAGACCATTGCACTTCGCTCAAGGCTGAAGGAGATGCGAGCAAATCCTCAAGGGTGATGCTTACGTTGGATGACGGAACACAGCTTACCTTTGGTCCAGGCAAGGTTATTCAACGTCAAGGCTCAGCACCATTACCAGACCTGGTGATATTCTACCATGGCACTTCGGTGCCGCCCGTATCAGGCGCGATCACAGAGTCGCAGAAGTTCCGATTTGTTCGCAAAGCATTCACGCGTCTTCAAATTCCGAGCCTGGACGTGGCTTTGGCTCGGCCGTTTGGCCAGTGTCCCGAAGCATTCACCTCCGATGCGAGCAGCTTACGACTCTGTGTAGAAGGTCGAAAGTACCAAGACTCGGATTATGAGGTCCAAGAAACACTACCTATTGACATCTATGATTTCATCAAGATTGAGCCCTCGCAACTGAACCGGCATTTGGCTTGCATCAGATCTCATGCTTTCCATGGCACTTCAAGAGACGTGAATGGAGAAGAGCAAGGTTGGCGCTTGGGCAAATTTTTCCCCAGCTTCAAGAAGAGTGTTGCCCGTCTAGACATTAGGGATCTGCCAGTCGGAAGACTTCCGTGGATTCCCCTTCTTACTTTGACAGTAATGGTGTTCGGTGCCTTGTGGACTTCAATATACATACCCTCTATTCCGTACAAGATTCCATCAGTAGAGATTTTATCCTCTACCCACCCTCCACCAAGCTCTGTGTATACAACACCCGTCGCCTCCATTGCAGCCTCGGTTCGTTCGATTCCATCTTCTTCGGTGGATCCCGCGAAATCTACTCCAAGAGATCTCACCCTAGTGACTGTAAAAAAAGAAATAGCGAAAGACCAACGCATAAAGCAACGAAAGGAGGGACTCCAGCAAGAGAAACTTCAACAAGAAAAAGCTGGAGGATTTGAGCTTCAGGTAACTGGAGATCATCAGTTCCTTCTCCGACATCCCAAGCATTTTTCCAACAGCCGGCGGAGACCTCATCTCAGTGTCCAAGTTACCCGCGATTCGAAAGATGTTCTAATCCGGTTTGATTCAGCGTCAGGTGTTGTGGATCTTGAGCATGACTACCCTCTCGGTCTCTTTAACGTGACCATTGTGGCACGATCAAAACCTCTAATGCAACAATCATTCGAGATAACGCTCGGATCCAACAAATCCACTCTAACTCAGCTAAAGGAAAATATCGATAGACTGTCCCAGACCATCAAACAAGATCTTTCCCTCGCGCAGTCCAACTTGCGCAATCTTACAACTGCAGTTACCAAAGGCCTCCAAGCTGGAGTACTCCGAGTTGAGGATGGTGCCTCGGCTGCCTTTGGCCAAACCAAATATTGGAGGAAACACGTTCAAGAATCAACCCAAAGCGTCGCAGAACATCTGCAAGATGCCAAGAAGGCGGCAACACAACAGCTGAGCATTGGCACAGAAATCACAAAGGATCTTTCGAAGATTTTTCGTCGGAATCTGGAAAGTTGCACTTCCCGAGCCTCGGATTTAGCTCATACTCTGCAAGGAGCGAGAATGCCTGACTTTTGGAAACTCACTGCTCCTGTGAGGACATCAGCTATGATTTTGAAGGCACGACGCAACGCTCTACGATTGCAAACAAAGGTACAAACGTCGCTCAGGGAGAAGAGGGAAGCAAAGGCCGAGTTGAAGGAGACGAAGCGACGCAACAATGGTGATGGCTTCAGCAAGTCTAAGAAGGAAAGGCCAAGGAAGGAAAAGTCTAATAAGAAGGGAAAGTCTAAGAAGGCAAAGGCACAGAGCAAATAATAAGTATGCTTGAGCGCGCTCGATAATTTCATGGGATGGCGTATTGAGTGTATTTTCGAAGGGTCAGAGAAGGTGCATGTGGAGTCTGGCATCAGTTCTCCCAGGTGGGAATATATATATACTCTGGATATCACTGTGTACTGGGTGAAGGGCGGGGGTGTTTGGTGGCCTGCTTTTATCGTTATATCAAGGGGCATAGTTTGTAGTTGGACAGAGCATGAACCCGCCTCTTCATTTGATCTCTTCCATGCATGTATTTTGTTCTCTCTGGCCTGTCAGGATGCATGGTTGGTTACCTGTGTGACGTGGGGAATAGGCAGTGACAGGTAGGCAACGCGCTGGAGCCTTACCCGAAAGTTAACTAGCGCGCCTTGCAGTTGGAGGGGCTCAACACCACAAAAACTCCACCGCCCCTCGCAACTCGAACTGACTTCACACTCGATTTGCCACTCACTCCAGCCATTTATACTTCCCAGACCTCTTCCACCAAGCCTACTTAATCCGCGCGCCCACCTACATCCCGCAAATATGGCCGATCTGCCCCCACCCAAAGCAGACCCCGCCGCTGAGCAGGCCACCGCTCCTGGCGCGACCAAAGTCCCGGAGGAGGCTGCAAAGGTTACGACTGAGGCAACAGAAGAGAAGCCTGCTGCTACAGCAGCGTCTTCAGCGGTCGAGGCTGTTACTGCCGCTGCGACCACCGCGACTTCTGCAGTGAAGGACAATATGTTCTCGATGTTTGGTGGCGGGCCCAAGAAGGAGAAGAAGGAGGAGGCTGACGATGTGGATGAGCCGTCAGGAGGTTCAAAGGGCAAGCTTGCAGAAGTGCATTACTCCCGTCACGCCATCACAATACAATATGCTGATTATGGTGATGCAGGATGACCCTGAGAAGGAAGAGCCCAACATTGAATTCGCACCCGTCGTCCACTTGACTGAGAAGGTCGAGACCAAGACCAACGAGGAGCTTGAGGAACAGACATTCAAGATGCGCGCCAAGCTATTCAAATTTGACCGTGAGAGCCGCGAGTGGAAGGAACGTGGTACGGGTGATGTCCGGTTACTGAAGCACAAGGAGAATGGGAAGACTCGTCTGGTTATGCGTCGGGACAAGACCCTCAAGGTCTGCGCCAACCACTACGGTATGCATGCTTTTGGAGGCGGGGTTGGTTGAAGTGAAGGCTAATCTGTGTATAGTGGTCCCCGATATGAAGCTCTCTCCCAACGTGGGCAGCGACCGCAGCTGGGTTTGGAACGCCGCTGCCGATGTCAGCGAGGGCGAGCCCGAGGCCCAGACGCTTGCCATTCGCTTTGCCAACAGCGAGAGTGAGTGCCCATTATACCCGCCCTAGATCCTACATGAATTAACACATGACGTACAGACGCCAACGCCTTCAAGGAAGCTTTCATCAAGGCGCAACAGGAGAACGAGGCACTTTTCAAGGCAGCAGAGTAGTCTTTCGAAAGTCGGACGTGAACGGAACATGCTGAAGGGTGGTCGACACAAAAGGCAGAGACATGAAGCATGGAGGATAACAAGGATGGATTTCTGGCATGAGCGAGTACCATACGACAGCACGGCGGTAGAGATCCCCCCAAATGCACATACTAGATAGCTATAAATCGGCCTGGCTGCAACACGCAATGCCAACGGCTTCCCCCAAATTGCTTCTATAAGCCATCCCCAACGTGGTTTCTAGGGAAGCAACTTCTGGTGGCAATGTGACCACGCAGCAAGCAACAATAGCCTCTCTCTCACACACACACCTACAGGAGGGACTCCTTCACCTAAGAAAGTGGGACTTCGCATCTGTAGCACCGTCGCCTTGCACGCAAGACAAGCACAAGCTGCAGCTTTTTCTGGCCTGTCCCGCCGCTCCGCCTGCCTGTCCGCATCCCCGCCAACGCCAAAAGCTTCGACCACCTCCACCGCGGCCCATCTTCAACGTCGACTGTTGCGCCTGTCCACTTTAGAACGCGCCTACTTCGCGTGTCGCAACCACCACGCCCAAATCAGCCAACTACATACTCAAGATACTGAACAAGAGAGGCCAATATGCCGGACGTGAGTTATACTGCGAGAGATGGAGGCATTCGGGCAGAGCGCGGAGAGCTAATGTTAAGCAGATCAAACGACAGGTCAAGCTTGTCACTACGCAGAGGGTCATGTATGTACTTCTTCGTCATTTTCCCCCCTAGTCTGGTTTTTTTTTCTCTTCGACTGCACCAAGAGCCGTAGTCGATCGCTATAGGTAAAGACAGGGCACGCGTGCGCAAGCTCAGCGAACGAGTCGCGCGCCTTGCTGTTGCTACACCACACGCGCGCACGCGCGCGAAGCAAGCAAGCGACGGTAACATAAGTCGCGCATGAGAGGGGACACGAGAGTTACTTGCGGGGGGTATGTGCTAACAACTATATAGCCCCGAGCCGTCCCAGGTCGAGGGTTATCCCATGCGATCATGGAGCATCGAGATCTTCCTCATCGACGAAAGTGGCAACGACGTTAAGGCTGATGTGTTCGAGAAGGCCACGTACAATCTGCATCCTAGTTTCGAGAAGAACAAGCAAGGTATGTTAGACCAGGAAGGTCGAGCCCTCGCGCGACCACCCCCAAGATGCTGCAACTGGCACTATCCATGTCTTGGGATTGAGGGAAGGTATCGCAATCAGCGGGGATTGCTAACGCGTTTATCCAGTCTTCAAGAAACCCCCGTTCCGCATCGAGGAAAAGGGCTGGGGCGAGTTTGAGATGACCATTGTCCTCACGGGCATGCACAAAGGCGGGGACCACACTCTCGAGCACGACCTCAATTTCCAATCCGAGCGGTACGAGGCCACGCACACTATTACTTTCCGTAACCCCCGCGCAGATCTCGTCGCACTCCTTTCTCAGACTGGTCCTACTGGAGACTCAAACGGTGTACGGGGCAAGACCGATGCCGCAAAGAAGAAGGGTCGGAGTCGGGACAAGAACGTGGATATGGAGAAGCTGGCCGATGGTCTTCAGCGATTGACTGAGGATGATCTGCTTCATGTGGTCACCATGGTTCATGACAACAAGACCAACGAGACGTATACTAAGAACGATGTCGAAAGTAAGTACATTATCGCCAGAGGATCTTGCTATGTGGCTAATATAGTGCAGATGGCGAGTTCCACGTCGATCTTTACACGTTACCTGATTCCCTTGTCAAGATGCTGTGGGATTTCACGGCTTCAAAGACGGAACTATGAACTCGGACGTGACCTCGACGCTCGATTCTTGTTCCGTCTCAATTCCAGGAAAAGGTTTACGAGTTGGAGTTATCTCAACATTTAGACCCCCTCCACCACCTTGTCCACTGTGTCTCGGATACCTCGATAGAACGCTCATGTTTCCTCCGATGAGCTTTTCGGAGCTAGCACATACACAAAATCTACCCACCTAATCCCCAGCCCCATCTGCGATAATCCATTTCCCCTTTTGTGTACACTTGTCATAGGAAGCCACTGATTCCTTTGCACTTTACCTGGTGCTCAAGGTATCTTCTCTGGTCATTTTGTTCGTGCTTTCCAATTCTAAGCTGTGGAGTTTGGGCAAAAGCTGGACTGGGATTTTTGGTGGATTGGGAGGGCTGCGCGATTTGGGGCATGGGACATGATCTCCGGTAGTGGCTTCATAGGGAATCTGAATTGAATTGACACCACATTGAATTTCAATTATGCTCTGCGTGTGCTTTTGCTATCCTTGTGCATGTGGATTTGGTGTGGGTAACACAGATTGGAGGAAGGCTGACCGGGGCGCTTAAAGCGGTTCGGGCCGCATCCAGACTAGTCTAGTTTCGATCCCAAGGTTTCCTACAACTAACCAAGTGTTGGGATACAAATTCCATATGCCAAGTTTTTCAGTTCGACAGTTCCAAACGTGTCCACGGCTTTCTTGGAGATGTCCGTTCTGTATTACCAAGAGGGATACATGTGCTGGTAGACGCGAAATGTTCGTGACTAGGTAGTACCAGGACTGGGAAATGGGTGTTGATGTCATTAGTGTTGATATGACCGGATACAGTGGGGAGAGACCACACTTCTCTCTTGTCGTACTTTGGCTCTATTCCCCATGGTGCCGTCATAATTGCCACACTCTGTAATTCTCCTGCTTTATGTCCATGACATGTATATGCTTTCCTTGGTGCACCATTCCGCAACCTCGTTTCTAGAACATTAGCATTAGCCTAGATTTCCAATTCTTTTGTTGATGTCTTAAAAGTTTTGCCTAATGTCCCAACTAATAAAGAACTTTGGAGGCTGCATATAAAACTATCTATTCCGGGTTCTCTGAGTAGAGAAATGGAAGTATGGAAAGCAAAACATGGTAGGAAAGGGGAGTAACAGGGCTTTCAATGTCTAGTTTTTTCTATATTCATTGTCGAAGTAATTTCTCCTTAAAAAAAGGTAAAGATTCTGTTTTTAATAAAAGTCTCTTGTATGAATCACTGAGGTAATAATTGCATTGAAATTTACATGAGTCTACTATACTGCCATATATCAAAGGCTCTTGGCTCGTCCAACATACATGCTTTCCAGTCAGCTTTCCTGCACGAGTACGCGAGAGCACCATTCTGGCGTTGGGGAGGAATTCTCTGTGCTCTAGCCCAAATACGCACTAACTGCACATCTACTAAGTATAGCATTACAGTGTCACAACAGGTAGTCGTTGGTTTAAGATCACCCTGGGAAAAGATTGGAGCTGATACAGTAACAAAGTAGCAGATGGCGAAGATCTGATTTGGGCGTTTGTTTAATAGAAACAGCTAGTGTATCTCAGCATACTAGAGACACCATACGGGGTAGCTAAACAAGTATATATTGCCTGACCCTGCAACTGCAACTGCGCTCTTCGTCTAATTAAAACATGGTCATTGACGAAGATTCTGTGATTCTCCGTTTGGTGATAGCTTCACCAATATCCGACCCAGATGCGCTTGCCTCACTGACGATAAGATCGAAGACACTCTCGTGCTTATTTTCAGCAGCCCAGTCCAATGCTGTCCATCCGTACCGATCTTTAGCATCGACTCTTGCTCCACATTGCAGCAGTAATGATGCAATATCGTATTGTCCCGCAGCTGACGCGCTGTGCAGAGCAGTTCCTCCATATCTTCCAGCAAAATTCACATTTGCTGCATTATCTAGAAGCAGCTTTATCATCGCCAAATTTTTCTCATCGACCGCCAGGTGGAGAGGAGTTCCACTATATTGAGCATCAGCATCAACAAACGCCCCCATAACTAGCAGAATTTCAGCAATTTTTAGGTGCCCATTCGCGACCGCTCTGTGTAATGGTGTCCCGCCATATCTATCTCTTCCGTTGACATATGCAGCGCCATTACATAAAAGCAGCTCCACTGTAGCGAAATGGCCATTGACAGCTGCTAGGTGCAGTGGTCTCTCATTCATCATATTCTCGGCATCCACATACGCCCCCCCACTAAGTAACATTTCTGCGATTCGTGTTTGACCTTTCGATGCCGCTTTGTGTAGAACAGTTTCTCCAACAGAGTCCTTGGTATCGAAGGAAGCGTGGAGGTCAATCAAAAGCTGTACCACATTTTCGAACCCGTTCTCTACAGCAGCATGCAAGGGTGAAGCACCAGTATCCTCATCCACAGAGTCAACGCTGGTGCCTGCCGTCATCAAAGACTTGATTGCTTTCGAATAGCCGAGCTGGGCTGCGGAGACAATTGCTTTGATTCGAAATTCATGCGCTGCTGTTTGTTCGTCTTTCGATACCGGGCCTTGAAGGAATTCCAAGAAGAAGTATCGAGCTGCTTCAGAAACCATGGCATCCTCCAGAAACAAACGAAATTCAGCTAAAATGAGCTCTCGCTTCGTAGCGTCAAGGTGGGCTCGAAATGAAGCCAACGCGTAACCAAGTAGCGGGCGATCTTCGATAAGTCGGAGGAAAGATTCGTAGTCCTGCTGCTTCCAGTTTGTAACGCTGCCTGTATCAACGCCTACTTCTTTGAGGATTTCACTGGATAAGGAGAGCCTGAGATACCGAATGCAAGATGATGCAGTTTCATCTTTGCCAGTTTGGTCGGCTGTATCGAATGGTGTGGCAATCTTGTCTTCGTCTAATAAGAACTCCCGAACACTTTCATGAACGAGTTGAATCGATCGTTGCTTGACCTCTAAGAGATCTCCACAGACAAGGGGTATGCGCCGTGAGAGAAGCCTGATCCTTTGGTCGAGATAACTGATTTGTGGTGTGAATTCTTCAAGCTCCGAGTGCGACGGAATAATGATCATATCTCCCATTTCCTCGATTGAAAGACGTCGAAAAGCGAAAGCCGCAGATATAATCAACTTTCGGCCGTCAGCAATTTGGTCTTTTGACAAATTCTTGCCTAATCGTTGGGTTATCCTCCGGTACAGGTCCATGAGTTTCAAAGGGAGAACGGTCTTCAGGTGATCAAGCTTCGTCTGGCTCCATCCTTCATCGGTGAGATTTCTAACTTCTTTCAGGACAATGTCTACCCAAAGGAAGACTCCCTCAGCGTGATTCTTGATATACTCTCTAATACCATCGAACACCGTCGTTTCAATAGAATCATCCTCTTCCATTACATCTGCAGTGATGCACTCGATTTCCTGATCCACGATCCTCTCAATGTCGGCCCGATTTTTCTCTTCCAAAAGCAAAGATAACGAAGATAGCTGGCTTAGTTGCTGGCCAGCAGTTTTCTTCAGCAAGGGCCGTGTTGTCATTACTGCCTTTATGATGCATCGCGAGCTTGGAGAACAGATACCCTGAATGGTGCTCAAGATTAGAGGTAGCTGTCGATCATCTGATTCATCCATGGCGTCCAGGACAATGTAAACTACTTTGCTCTCCATCTCGAAGTCGGCCAGAGCCTTCAACATATTAACGAGGGCAGACATTGTCCAAGTAAACTGAGGGCCGTGTTCTTGCCGCTCGGTTCGATAGAAGTTGCGGAAGATGGTGAAAAGATTTGGTTCTTGGACTAGCAGTTGATACAGGATTGACTGGAGCATTATTTCATGGCTTGTTTCCCAGCGACCACCACGAAAGGAGTAGAAGAAGAAGGCAACTAGGTCACCAGGATTCACGACAGAGTCTCGAATTTGACCAAGAATGCGCTTTGCCAATGTTGACTTCCCGCTTCCGGGCTTGCCTTGTATAAGAAGCAAACTTGAGGAATTCGTGGATTTCCATTGAAGGTAGCTTTCATCTTCCCAGAGCCACTCGCATGTGTATGCCTCTGCATTTTGTATAGTTCGTGGACGGGCCTCAAAATCAGCAGCGTGAAGCGTTTGAAGACAATCTATGCAGAGATTAATCAACCATTTCCTTACATGTGAGTTTTGAGCCTACCTTTCAATTCTTTATCCTTTTCTATGTATAATATCTGTTCCAATGTCGTCTTCACTTCTTTGGAGAGCCCAGATAAGTTGCGGGGAGGTGTATTGAAGAAGATTTTCACAACAGGCATCTCACTAACTTCTAACTCAGTCAAGCTCGTGTACAGATCAGCAAGATTTTCGACGAGCCGGGACATTGCAGGTCCAAGAGCGTCGATTTCATCAAGAAGAATATGTAACTGTCGTCCTGGCTGCGCCTTTAAAGCATAGAAAAGCACCTTGCATAGGTGCTTCAACATTCTATCCTCTTTTGAAGTAAGAAGTGAGGTTTCCGTAAGCACCGAAAGAGGATGCTGCGCCATAGCATAGTGGATACGTGAGATATCGTCATCCATGAGCTGACGTATCAATAATTGAAAAACTCGTAACAGTTGGTCATCCGGCTTTCCTTTATGGTCAAATCCAAGCGATGGAGAGCAAGATACGTATATCATCTTCGACCCTCTGCTCAAGAGAATTTGCGAGAGTTTTTCAAACACCTGGTGATTTTCTGATCTAGACTTATTGCCTAGTTGTAACATGGCCGTCGAGGAGCTAGACTCCCAATCATTCAATTCTGTGCTTTGGAAAAACCACTCCAGACTCGCAAGGTTCTCGTTTTCTAAATCTTCGCTGACTTGTTCATCAAGCGATGGGGATGAAAGGTTGGACACGCTGATGGCAGATATGTACTGCTCAAGCTCGTCACCTAGTTGCTCCAGGGTCTCCTTTGCGGGCTCTATGCTTAGGTGTGATTGCTGTTCTTGAAGTTTCTGCCACCTCTTCAATTCCCCCAGCAGTCTCTTGAAGCCATTATCTTCCAACGAATTGAATTTAGTCATATTCCTGTGGTTAGCATGAATGCTGATCGCAGTGTAACCTCCAAGGGTAGCTGAATCTTTGGAAACGACAAGATTACTGCCAAACTGGGGAAGTTCTTCACAAAAGCAAGTAACCTGTATCGGCCGACCCATGTTGCTCAATTCTCGAAGCATCCCAGCAAAAGTGGTCCGTGTATCCTCAAGCAACTGATCATGTGTCTCCAGGATCTTCAATAATGACCTATTGGTGTTCTTTACAAGACCAAGCGTGGCAGCTGGTATTTTCGCCCAGTCTGCCATCCAAGAACCTTTGTGAGGAGTGCCCATGAATATGATGCCTTTTACACAATCGAAGAGGCCCCGAAGATGAGGTTCTGGATTATTACGCGAAAGCAAGATGGCCTTCTTGCATACAAGCCCACCCAGACTATGGGCAACAAAGATAATGGGACGGTTCGGTGCGCCGTCTCTATCTGCAGTCAAATCGCTAAGAAGATTCATTGCGTGATCTGTCAATCGATTGACAGACGCTGACGCCGATCTTTGCACCACGTATGCGTCGTAGCCATATGTGATGATTCGCACTTTGTCTATCTTTTCGGGAAGTAGAATCTTTGGCCAAGGTGTATGCTGTCCATGCGCTGTCCAGGTGCTGTTCCGGTTCCCAGTCAACCCGTGAATGAAGCATATATCGAAAGCGGCGTCAGGGCAGTCATGCCATAATTCAACCCCATCAGAGAATGATAATTCTGGCGAAGGTCGCTCCGGCAAGAGTGTCGAGCCTTGGGACTGGAAGCTACTTGAGGAGTTCGGTGAAGTGTCACGGCTACGCTGAGATTTGGTCGATTTCGGGCCCGTTCCGAGAAGACCTTTCCATTTCTTCATGATGAAATCTAGGGCGCGGAGTTCTTAACGGATAGATTCACAAGGCGAAAAAGCGGACAGAGTATGCATGCGGCCACTAGACCTGGCCTGTGTGGGATGAGCAACGAGGCTGAGGATCTTGGGACCGATTTTATGAGGGGAGCATTTGTGTGAAGGATAAGTTTTATTTAGATACTCTTAGGTGACTAATAAGATGAAGTAAGAGTTCAAGAAAAGGCGCAAAATCAAGAAGGGTCGGTGAAGATGAGCACACTCAGAAAGTCTAAAGTCGATGTGTGAAACCTCGGAGGTGATTTACAGTCATGTGACCGCATAGTATGAGCCATACAGAGGTTAGTTCATTTCGACCGATTTCGGTTAGAAAACTAGTTAGCTGAAAATTCCTTGCCCCTCCTCGAGTAGCCAATGAGACGGCTGCTGCGTGCGCTGTGTGTATCAGTCCGTAGATGTCGGATGACCAATTGTCCTGTTCCAAAACACATGTCAGCTCTCATCCACTCAACACCATCACTCGTGAGACTTAAACCCAAAACTACCATCCAAACATTAGAAGAGCTTTGTTCAGCGCTTTACCTTTTTTTCTCGTAGGCTTTCTTGAGCTTGCAACTTGATTCAACGGCAAGAATCACTTCATGTACTGGTCAGCCTTACTAGAATCTTTGGACAGAAGCGTACCTATCGTTCGCTGACCATACCTTCAGCTTACTATAAGCTACTATAAGCTACTATAAGCTACTCTAGTGTGGCAGTGGCTTGCTTGTCCTACACTCTCGAGCAAACAGCCGATGACCTAAAATTTACTTGAAATCGATAAAATTCTACCCTATGGCCTCCTACAAGTTTTGGAAAACGCAGCCTGTGCCACAGTTCAACGGCATTGTGGGAACTGATGAAGGGCCTATCGAGATCATACAACGTGATGAGGTGTCAACCAAACCAGAAGTGCTAGTCAGCGGCTACGAATGGACCACAATTGACTTGAATAATGATGCTGAATTGGACGAGCTGTATGATTTTCTATCGGAACATTATGTGGAAGATGCTGAGGAAATGTTTCGCTTCAATTACTCACGTGCGATTCTGAAATGGTAAGGATCTCTGCTCCAGTCTTTCCTGGGCAAACAAGCCGACTTACATTCTGAAAAAGGGCATGGCAACCCCCAGGATGGAAAAAACACTGGCATGTCGGAATTAGAATGTCTGAATCCCAAAAGCTTGTCGCCTGTATCTGTGGTACACCCATAGATATCAGAGTTCGTAAGCAGATACTGAAAGCTGCAGAGGTCAACTTTCTCAGTGTGCATCCTAGCTTGAGATCTCGGCGACTCACCCCTGTGTTGATCAAAGAAATAACACGACGTTGTTACTTAGACGGAGTATATCAAGCCTTTTATACATCCGCAGCTGTTTTACCGAAACCGGTTGCTACATGTCGGTATTATCATCGATTATTGAACTGGAGGAAGTTATATCAGGCCGGATTTACGGTCATAAGTCGATTTTCAACCGAAGAAGAGGAAATTGCAAAGAATTCGCTGTCGTCAGAGTTTTCTCTCCCGCATCTTCGTCCAATGAACTCTTCGGACATACCTTCAGTTCAGAACCTTCTTGATCGGTATTTGGCTCGTTTTGACCTCACACCTGTCTTTTCTCAAGAAGATGTACGGCACTGGATCATGCCTTCTACGGACTCACCAACTGAGAGAATTTTATGGTCTTATGTCATTCAAGATCCTGAGACACAGGCAATCACCGACTTTATTTCCTTCTTCCTGATTGAAGAGACTGTTTTGAATAATCCAAAAGTCAGCAGTATCAAGGCCGCTTACCTGAACTATTATGCTTCAGAAAGTGCATTCAAGAAAGATGAGGAAGCTCTAAAAGATAGGCTAGTGATGCTGGTGAATGACGTCCTAATATTAGCAAAAAAGGTATGTGATTCCATCATTGCTTTGACCTTTACTTCCTCAATCTAATGGCCGTGGCGAGTAGGAGGGATTCGATGTCTTCAATGGCTTAACAATTCTTGATAACCTTATGTTCTTTGACGAACTTGAATTTCAACCTGGGGATGGGAATTTACATTATTATCTCTTTAATTATCGTACTGCTCCCATTTCAGGGGGTACTAACAGAGAAGAAATCAACCTCAAAGGAAGGAGTAGTGGAGTTGCTATTTTGATAGTATAGGCACGTTTAATCAATCAAGTCCAAATGTGGAGCATCATGTGGGACAGGAATTGAAAGTAATAGATATCAAATGCCATCTATTCTGCGTAGGATGAAATGCTAAGGGGAGAGACCAAGGACGAGAATGAAACGTCTGGGTTTTATTAGCCCCACAGACTCAGACGCCATACCGTATGGACTGGTGGAGAAATTTGTTCTCAGATCTGGGTTTGGCATACATAGTGTACACATAGATTATCCAAAAAATACTTCATTGGAGTGCTAAATCATGAGTAACTTCTGCTTTCTCCTTGTATGTTGTCTTACTTACCTTGCTCCGGTTTACCAAACGCAAAAAAAACATACAACAGCAGGGATT
>JAAZQE010000201.1:0-41291 GCA_013620735.1 Clavariopsis aquatica
ATACTGTTCTTTCGTCTTCATCTTCTCCAACTTCAATCTTTTATCAAGCGTTAGATCTGTATGTGTCACCACACCCTCTCCAACAATTGGTGTCATGCTAGGAGATGCATTATGAGCAATCATTTGAGTGGCACAACCACCCATTGAGAGCTTCAATCAGTCAATTTTAACAATTTCGAGGGCAGAGGGAAAGTATAGGACAATTTGCTCCCAACCAGTGAATGTAGTAGGAATTTCTTCCTCAGACCGGCCCACGCCTTGCGCTATCACGGATGAGGATTGGGCGACGTTTCGTTTAATTAGATTTATGAAGGATGGGTCCCAGTGACCAACCCATGATGATGTGATATAATAGACAACTTCGACACCTGAGAAAAAATATGATTTCAAAATGTTTGATCAAAATATTCTGAAAGGGCCTCTAATTCACGAGACCTCGGAGAGCTGCCAAGCCTCCCAGTTACTCTTTCCAGCCATCACCGGCACCTAGCATCCAACTAACGCCAACAAGCTTCAAATCGTGTTTCTGCACCCAATCATCTACTTGGAATGATCTCCTATCGACAAATTCCTCACCCCCAACATCGGATTTTGACAATGAGAGTGAGGCAGGCTCTAAGTAGAGGAGGAAGGTGTAGCGATGTGGTGCCGATCTGTAAATATTTAGATATAAATACGGAGTTTTTCTGTTTCCTCCAATTCCTACTCATGGTACTTGTTGATATATCACGGACGATTAGATGAAAAAAGGGCTTACTCGTCTTTTACGCCAGGAGCTAAGTACTCCGTCAATGCCGGTTTTTGGAACAGCACTTCTGAATTTTCTGCAGGGCTAGATTTGATGCCTGAGACTACCCAGTGGCGCCAATACGCAAACTTTGGATCATCTGGAGTTGGGGCGTCGGGATCGACGAATAGGAGAGTGTATGTGTTAGATGCCTTCGATACTCGAATCAATAAATGGACAACCCCCCTGCAACGTGCCAAGCTCAAACATGCATTATATGTAGAATATCAAGACAATGTTTTGGACGGGAGGGAGTTCTTACAGGCGCAGAAAAAGATATCGCTGGTGCTGATTTAACCTCGCTCACGCGGAACAAATTCCCATTATCCACCTTCTTCTCCCCAAATGCCACCAAAAGGTCTACCACAGGTTCAAATCCTTCAGGGATGACCTTTGAGGGGAGCAATTTCGCGGCTGCTAATGAAGTTAGTAACGTCATACCTACTGATGGTTGTTGAAGGTAATTTTGAAGATATCGCGAAAGAAGGATGAGGAGGATGAGTGCTGGGAGGACTTTGAAATCGGTAGGGCGGCGCATGGAGGATCACTAGGACTTTTAAGGAGTGTATGTTGAAGGAGGAAACTAGGAGAAATTTCGTGGCCAAGACAGATTTGAGAGGCTTTGATTGGTGGATAAATAGCCATGCAGTCGGTGAAGCAACTAGCGAACACATACAGATACAAAAGAGACACTAAGTCGAATAGATGGATAATATATGTATTGAGGTGCTTCTATGATGGAGCTGTGTAACAAAGACTCTGACGTCAATATTGACGAATTATTCTCTTGGTATTTTCATCTGGGCACCTATAAAAGAATACTAATTCGCAATTGTATGCTATCTGTAAATAAGTGCGGGCAGACATAGATAGATTTGAGTTTGCGATAGTAATGCAAAAAAAACGGCCGAAGTAATTGCGTGAGCAGATTTTTTTCGTTCTTTGCTCTGACTTGAATGATTTTATCTTGAATGTTGGTTCACACAAAATCGATGATACATAACTACGGTAGCAAAGTGGCGCGTTTTAGAAAGAAAGATACTATTTGATTCCTATAATTTACCGATGACATATATAATTTCGTCTCTTCTTAATATCCAACTTCAGCAATCCTACCGACATCTTGTTCCAAACCGCCCCCTTTCCTGCTCACAACTGCGCCTTTTGTCCAACAAGCTCTTCACTTAACCTCCAAAGCCTCTCAGCTTTTTCTTTGCTAGTAGCCCACGCAGGTGCTTCGGCAATTTGACAATCAGCCAGATACTCTCCAACGGCAGGTGTCAAGCCTGGATCCAACGCCGCTACTATCGTAGTAGCAGAGCCTTGATCAATATTCTTCAAAACTCCAAATTTAGCTAACGCATCCCGCTTTTCGTCAGACAAAGTCTCGTACAACTTTCCTGCACCTGTGCTGTTGACAATCCCTGGATGCACCGAGAAAGAGTAAATGCCCTGCGACGCAAGAAGCACGTTCAAGTGAACAGCAAAGAGTGTGTTTGCCGTCTTTGACTGTCCATATGCGACTGTGGGCTCGTATCCATCAGGGCCAATTTCTTGAAGGCCCAAAACAGCTTTCAAGGGTTCAAGATCCGCTAGTTCCTCGTCCGGGACTGGTTTGCCGTCGAAATTGTAATCGGAGAAGCGGATAGGGCTCGCAATCATTGCGGTGCTGGATATGCTGATGATACGAGTTGCACCGTGCGAATCGCTCTTCTGTGCAGCAAGATGCAATTTAGGAAGCAGTAGCATGATGTATAGGAAGTGGGCCAGATGGTTGGCTGCAAAATGTTTCTCGATCCCATCGACGGTGAGTACGCGGCTACCCGTGAAAGCATTGCCGCCAGCGTTTGCTACGATGATGTCGATTTGTTCAATGGCCACATCTTCAAGTATTTCCTTTGCAGACTGGCGCACTGCTGCGAGTGAGTCGAGATCCAGTTTAAAGGGACGGAAAATAGTGTTCGGATAGTCGGATGATAATCTCTTCGTCACAGCGGAAAGCCGTTCTTCGCTTCTTCCAGTAATGATGATGGTAGATGCACCACCGTGTGCAAAAGCTTGAGCTGTTGCGTCTCCGATTCCGCCTGTGGAAACGCCGGTAATCAGAACTGTCTTGCCGGAAACCTGGGACGAGTATTCTTTTGCGACAGCAAGGGCACTGGTGTCTTGGTTGAATGTTAGATTTGAAGCCATCTTTAGAATTTTGAGTAAGCGTGGTGCTATTTAGTGGACGTGGTTTCAAATATTCGCTCTTTCGTGTGCTTCTCTCATAACTTTGGAGAGCATCATACGCCTCATTTTATATGGAACTGTTCGTTGTAGTGAACCAACCTTATAAATCCATTCATACGAAGTTGGTGTACTTGATCCGTCAGAAATTAGCATGAGCTTTCATTACGTTCACCTCGGACAAAACAATGTCCTACATTCTCTAGGACCTCTGTGTTTGAGCATCTCTAATCTTCACTACAATTTCAAGACCTTTCCCGAGTTGTATTAACTTTCCCATTATTTGATCAATTGCTCTATCCTATAAGTTAGTTTGCGCGAGTTCCCCCGGTGGATTTGGTCCGCAATTTCAATTGCGCAATGTCACCCTCGGTCACTTTCTGACCAATTCTGACCATCGAGATCCCAGTGTGAGCTAAAAGTAGATTAGTGTTAACAAACATGTTGTAAATCAAAGAAGTAATAACGCCATTTCTCATTTAAATCGATTCAAGTCATGATCCTTTGAGTAAAATTACTTGCACATGTGGTTGGGAACTGCATTTGCAATGATTGTTCTGGCTAAAGATGTCCCAACTTGAGTCCAAACACAGTCTAAAACTTAGTGATGTTCGAGTAAAAAAGTGCGAAATGTCTCTTTTTAATATGATTCACATATCCATCTACCAAATGAATAATCAACAATATCCCAACTCTTAGACAATCCTATTGCGTATGATTGCGAACAAGCTTCAAGACTAATGATAACACCTAGATTTATGTATTTATATTTTGCTTTTATTATACTATCTGGTTAAAAAAAATTAATTTAATAAATATCGTTAGATGATCGATCAACAGGTGTAGATATTATTTCCACAATCTTCTCCAATTATGCAAAATAATGACATGGTGACGTTTGATTAAAATTCTTGAGACTATAAAAAGGGCTCAAACTTATAATAAATAAGAAATGGTCCGGTAGTACGAGTTATATCCAACGTCATAGTGACACAATATTAATGTCCATTTGACACCATTCTTCTTTTACTTTTAATGCAGCCTACCATATATTGTTTTCAACTACGACTACAAAATAACTGATAGGGCATCAGTATATAGATGAAGTCATGATACATCTGTAAAATACTGCCTTCTGTGCGTTGGGTCAGTTGTATTTTGTATACAATAATTTCAACATCTCGTCTAAAGAACCCTTGCTCATATCACTAAACAGTCATTACCAATCTCAACGTTGCTATCAATCGACTTCTTAGATCAGTGATAATGTCACCGTGCATTCGCTTCCACTTCAGGAGTTATAATAAACCATTCAGCTTACTCTAGCGTTGCCACCAATCTTAACCGTGATGTCGCAAGCTAAGGGATAATTTGGATTGATGATTCTAAACGTGTTTTGGATTTCCGGTTTCCCTTTTCACAACGTTGAATTCCAAGCCAAAACTCATTCCAATGAGGCGTGCGGGCCATTCACATAATTCAAATTTTGTATGGTATAGAGATTGGAAAAATATCGGATGCAGGATAGGAGATTTTCTGAAATCTCTAGGGTAGACCTGAGAAACCCTATAATAAAAGATTCTTTGCTGTAATCGCCAATTTTGACAGCCAATTTTGTAGCTTCTTTGGTCCATTACTGTGTTTTATATGTCCTAATTTGGTAGCTCATCTGACCATTTCTGTCAAAATCCGCAATAGGAGAAATTGACAGCACTTACTTTAGATTTTTCCTTTTATACGGTGGGATATAAGGGAAATGGGCAGTACTTTCACTGGGCGCTAGTCTTTGTGTCTACCGATAGACCTACGGTTTGGATGCTTAAGAATAGCCCCTTCGTTCACTGTGACGCCGCCAATTCTATTGATCCTAGGCATAAATAATTGGCACACAAATGCCTTTTCTCTAGCGATTCTTTCAATGTATTTCCTCGCATTTGATCGAATTTGTAATAGCCCATGAATTTATATTGACATTTCCTGCATAGTGGCTGAGCTCACAAAAATCCCGAAAACAAAAGAGAAGAAAGTCTAAAACCTGGTGACAAGCAACAACAACCAGCCGCCGGTATACCCTCATCCCAGATACTATATAAAAATGCCTCGCCCATTGGTCGCAATATGTCTCATATGGAAAGTATGATGCTCTGATATTTTGCAACAGCCTCGAGGGACTGTATGCCTTAGTGATTAGGCCCCTGGTTGTCGCCTGCACTCTCAACCCTCATCTCAACATCTTGTCCACGACGCTCAAACACCTCAGACCCCAAGTACCAAGTAGCGCAAATGGCTAGGACTATGGACATTGGGACGGCATCAAATACATAAATCGGCCACCTATTAGAGTATTAAATTAACTATTAAAGAAATGGTAGGGGCAGTGTGTAATACGTACTCGTTACTTAAAAGATATCCTTTCTCTGTGTAGCAACAAATTAGCATATAATTATGTTGATGATACTCCGCAACAGGAAAGAAACACAAGGCTTACCACCCATGCCATACTCAATAACACGGAACAGGTTTCTGATCGTGATAATGAGGCTAACAGTATAGAGCATGAAAAGATATCTTTCCCAGTTGAAATTACAGGAAACCATCTTTCCAACAGACCTCGCCTTGACCCTCCTATGAAAGACAATTGCAACTGCCATGAATAAACCAAAGACTATAATCTGAACAATTAAACCAATCAGGATAATGTTCTCTCCTCGGTCTTTCTGTTTCTTAGTGTCCGCCCCAGAGAGTATACCAGCACCAAGTGCCTGGATCAAGAAGCAGGCGATATCACCCATAACGAATATCTTTGTGAGCCAGTTCGGTCGTATCATTGAGTAGGATTCACAGCCTGTAGACCGAATAATGCGACCGAGGAACATGTAAACAGAGGCTGCGAAGAGGATAGGGGCGAGGAGGATGAGAAGCGCCTGCAAAATATACGGTGGTAAAGAGGTGCGATTTGAGCTACCATAGCCGCGAGCGGCGTAACCGATTATTTCAACTGACATTCATTAGATTCATGGACGAATGATATACTTTGTAGGGCGGAATGAGGATTTCTGATCGACATACAGGAGCCTCCTAGGATAAAAGGTATGCAGAACCATGATCGTGTTTTAAGGAGACGGAATGCGTGGTAAAGCGAGAGGATAACGAATAAGATAACGAAAATTATGGCAGCCGCCTTGGATGGAGCATATTCGTAGTAGTCTTTCTTGGCCATGTTGAAAATGACTGTGATGGCTTAGCAGTAAGCGTTCAAAAAAATGAAATGGAGGGGATTATGGGATTTGGTGTTTCGCGAGAATGGAGGTTGTGGTTGTGAATGATGATTGTCATGGTGAAGGCATTGGGAGCATATATAGCTGAATATTGAAGGACCGACTTGGTCACAGGAAATGATTGTTGGAACGAAAACGAGAACGGTCGTAATCCGGCAGCGCTAGGATATTCAATTTTGGGACATTCGTGTATCCTATGTGCTGTTTCGGTGAACAGGGAGAATGGTGTTATTGGCCGCCTGTATAAGGATATACATACACTTATTTGCTTGAAAATGGCCAAGAAGGAGGCTGAGGGCGATAGCGGAACGGGAACGAGAACGAGAACGAGGTAGGCTAATCCTAAAATGGATTGGCCACATTTGTAGACAAATGATGAACTCCATGAGAAAAAAAATAACATGTGGTTAATCTCGGGAATTTCCCTTACGTTGCTAAAGCTACCTGCTGTCGACATATTAATGCGATATTGTCCCACTCCTCGCCGCGCCCAATGAGCGCAGATGACAACTCTTCCACCAGCCTCGTCCCTGAATACCGTGTCCACCACATCCCATCTAGATTGTAGAGGAGGACACCCCAATACATGAAGATAGACATTGCAACAGGATTGCTGCTTCGAAGCTCGAGCATGAAATCTGGGCCGACTAATACCACCCACGTAATAATGGACCCCCTGTCGTTACGGCCCGATATGGCTAAGTCTCGAAGTGCTCGCTCCAAAACCCCATACTGATGGCTTCCCGGAGTACAATCCATATCTATCAAGTGTCGAAACTCCTCACTTGGAAACCAAATGTTGGGGTTAAGAGCAATATTGACTTCGCCGCCAAAAAAGGTAGAGAGGGGGCCCTTTTCTAGCCATTTGCGACTAAGGTGGACTATATTCGCAATGCCGTTGATGAAGTCGGCGAGAAGAAGCATAGACTCCGCAGTTGATTTGGCGTTGTCTTCTTCGGCAGTAGGTAGAAGAGGAGATACGATTGCGCACACCATTATCAAAATCGAGCTCGCGAATATGGCGTCGCAGTTCGATGGGGAAATGTCGTCGAGCGTGGTGCGGAGGCCTGACAAGCTCTGGTTCTGATGCCGCAGTGCAGCACTAACATAGGGCCGTGCTTCCATTTTATCGTCCATCTCACTGGCGATGTGGAGAAGTGTCAAAGCGAGGAGGGCTTCCATAAGATAGTCAAACCGTAGTGCTTCTTGGCCCACGTGAGTTCTGAAAAGTTCTGCTGCCTTGGGAGTGAAGCTGTTACAAGTTCGTGTACACCAATGATGCATGAGAGCAAGGTCCGTGATTATAACTGGTTGTTCTGGAGACCGCCTGGAGACAGAGAATGGAGTCCATTCTGGGGGGGAGCTGTGGGCACTGGAATGGGTGCTCGCTGTGTGGCCTGGCGAGAACTTGCCTCTTGAGTAGCACTTTTGCTGCAGAGGAGGCGGGTGCGGGAAATGGCATTCTTCTTTTCGATGTGTGCAGTTTGTGCAGCGCGGCCTCTGCTCATCACACTTGACCCGCCTGTTCCGGCACCGATCGCATCCGTAACGTGACTTTTTGTGGGATCGTTTAGGTGGCATAGCTGCTGGGGTGTTGGCCGTGACCAAGAATGGGATGGGAGGTCACAGCAGAGATGTGGAGAGATGTATAGAAGCAGAGCAGACTCAGCCGCCTCCCAGTCCCTGTGTATAGTCTTGCCAATTTTGATGGATAGTATAAGCCTCCATGGGTGAGGTGTCGCCAAGTAATTCTCCTGTGGTTTGAGAACTCCAATTATGGAATGCACTAGTCTCGGGCCGACTCTGGGACCGCACTCTTGGACATTCTTGGACATTTTTGGAGGCGATGAGCTCGGCTGGATGAAGATTTAACTATTCGCCTTCTCATCCTTGCATGGCAGCAAGTAAATGGCTTAATTGCAGGAAAACCCTTGCACCAGTAGCACCCGTGGTGGCTTTCACGGGCTTGGCGACCAAAAGTCGCTTCGGTTCCTTGGGGGAACGCCTTAGCACCCAGCAACAGGACTTTTGAGCACAGACCTTGTAGATTCTCTGATACGATGAAGCCAATTTCGAAAGCCCGACGTCCCCTCTTAGGTTCGGTGGAGAAGGAATGAGATACTTGTATTAAAGAAATATGGGGTTAACATCAACACTGTCAAGATTTCTTGTTTAAACCCCTCCCGTAGCTCCACGGTTCTCCAATTCTCCTCTTCATTTTCTTTAGATCTAGTATATAATGGCTGGTAAGGATTGGGATACATCGCTCATTTCTCCATATACACCGACTAGTAGTAGGACTCAGGCACAAGCAGAGATAGCGCGGCACCGAGGTGATGATAGCATGTAATATCTAAACACTTGTTCAGAAATCGTCCAAAAGGTTCTGGGGGAGAGGATGGCAGGTTTGGCCTCAGCGTTAAGCGCCAGTGTATTTAGACAACGGTGCTCTGTATTCCCTCTTCGCCCCAGCTTACGCATTTTGGATATCCTAACACTATTTAATAGTTCAAACCAGTTACTAATATCAAAACAACAGGATACTACGGGTCCATACCTAAGG
Organism: Clavariopsis aquatica; assembly: GCA_013620735.1. Taxonomy (NCBI): domain Eukaryota; kingdom Fungi; phylum Ascomycota; class Dothideomycetes; order Pleosporales; genus Clavariopsis; species Clavariopsis aquatica. The sequence continues at coordinate 8,858 of JAAZQE010000201.1, forward strand.
TCTAACCCGAACATCTTCTCTTCATACAATAATATAGTCACGCTTGAACCACCGTATATGTACACAATCATCGAGCCAACTGCAACAACAGCTAACGGCTGTCTTCCGGCTTCTTCCCTGTATTATTCGATTACTCGGGCCAGAAATAGCGGGAGATATTGGTCCTATAACATTTGCAAAAGCTTACTTGAGAATATTGAAGACAAAGAAGGAAGAACGGACCATTTGGCGCTAGTGTAATTCTTTGTAGATTGACAAAGACTCATGGTAAGGAGCTGATAATAATATCTTCAAAACCAGAGAGTAATTTCATACTTGCTTTCCTCAGAAATCATCCGCAAAAACTCTAGAACTTGGATATTTCCTCATTCGGGATGATGAATATAAGGTATCCAAGAATCATGTGCTATCTGCCGCATCATCAACCGCAGCAACTTCGGCCATATAACTAAGTATCCTTAGAGTTAAGTTGCAGAGGGAAATAGGCCTAGAGAAAAGGGAGGAAACCTCGCAACAGGAATCATCTGTAAGATTAACGAGAAGCACATTATCTGATCATAAGGTCTAGATATACAATTGACATATGCAAAATATAACAACAGATAAATAGAACTGATGCGTCCTGATGACAGGCCACAACTTCGCAAAAGGTATGACTTCAAAAACCTAACAGTATCTTCCACTTTCACTGGATGAAAGAAACGTTTTTGTAGAGGCCATGATCAAAACAGTCATGCCAACTGCAAGGTACTAAAAGTACTTACAACTAATTAAATAACTACTTCACCCAGCATCTATAGCGTCAAGAATCGAACGCAATGAAATATCCCCCCATCTAGGCTTCAAACGTATCAGTGAAAAACAGGAATATGTCTCCAAACTTAGCGAAGGAAATGGAAAATGTGGATCAATAAAGATTCTAGTTTCAAAGATGTGCAAGTGGCTTGGCAGTTGAGTCCCATACAGTATAGTATGCTCAATGATTAGGGTTGTAATTAGGATGGTACTCGTTAACCAGGCTCATCAGCTTAATACGATAGTTACCAGGCACTAGTGTCGGTGTTAAAGATTGCTGCATAATTTTTGTTGTAGCGTTTGCGCGCTACTCATCGGTCTCCTTAGTATTACCGGATACGTGCTTGGCGTCAGCCTTCAGCTCCGCTATCTGCTTACACCTCCGCCTCAAAGTCACGACTTGAGTAAAGCGCAATCTATTATGCACAGAAGCACAACAAAATCAGTAACTTTGTTGTCGCACGATTGTTGTATGTTCCGGCAGTCGGCCTTCATACTTGGCCAAAAATTCAACTCCGTAGCTGAAGCGAATACAACCTATTTTTGTAGTAGCAACAAGTTTGAGAAAGCCTAGAAGATGAAATCAAGAGCATGTATAAATTCCAGCTAGTACCTCTGAAGTGTTGAAGTATCTCCTCTACCAGAATCCTCTCATTTTTCAATTCAAACTACCACTTCCCACACAACCAACGCTCTTTTTCGTTTCTCCAAATTCGATAAAAAGATCCCATTGAAAATATGCAGCTCCTTCAAGCCAGCCTTCTTGCCAGTATCTTCAGCACATCCATGGCGAATCTACTAATGCCTCTTCCACCTAATGCATCCGAAGGTGCTCTGAAATGGCAGCCAGTTCTCGATTTTGACAAGGACACGTGCTATCATGTTGCTGCCATCGACGCTAATGGCAATACAAACGAAGGGCTCCGCCCATCCAGTGGAATGGGTGAATGTCGTATTGGTGATTCACTCTGGCATAGCAATGTCTACTCGCGCGAACTCTGCAACCATTACTGGTGCGCATACATGTATGGCTACTACAGCGAAATGGACTTCGCCCCGGGCAATAACGGCCATCGGCACGATTGGGAGCACGCAATTGTCTGGACACTCCATGATCAGGTCACATACGTTTCTTGGTCTGCTCATGGAGACTGTAAGTTTTATTTGGTCGAAAATGGAGTTGCTTACGAAAATGCTTATTCTTGCTCAGATACCACAGCCTATCATACAGAAGTGCGCTTTGATGGCACCCATCCTAAACTCGTCGCTCACCATGGAGCATTGAACTCTGGTTCCCTGCGGCTGGCCACGTCAAACGACGAAGAAATTGAAAATCATCTCGGGCACTGGTTCACTGGTCACCTTCTTTCCAGCGAGAAAATGGACCCTAACCTTTGGAAAACCCTTACGGCTAAGGATTGGGGCTCGGCTCACATGGCTCTAAAAGAAGATGATTTTGCTAGGGCTTTGGACGAGGCAATGCCCTGGGATGCTAGAAATAATGAGGGGTTTGATGCATTTGCTTAAGTGTTTGCATCTATTTGAGATTGTAATAGTATCAGACCGGCTTGGGGGTGATCCTAGAATGGGTGAGAAAATATCAAGTAGAGGTGGGAGATATATTCAGACATTAGAGAGAATAAAGGCATATGATAGATGTGGTTTGTATATAAATTTCTCATGGTTTTATAGACGTTTCTTTTCTTCCAATAGATATTTCTTTTACTTGTATACGACCAATTTTGAGCAGTACGCAAATTTATTTTGATTGACATCCATCTCAAAATAAATTTTGTTCCTTGTGATATATTTTCGCTAGTATTTTAATTTAACATGATTTTGAGTGCTATATCTTCCAAACGTATCCCAGAAAGAGGATACACGAGACTGATGAGTGAGAACGAGTATTCAAGCGAAGAATTTAATAGACGCTTAATTCTCAGGATGCAATTTTGTTTAAAGTTTGTAGAATAATGAGGACGGGTTGTTGATAACATAACTCTGAATTCATCGTCGAGGTGTTTGCTTGCTAGGATATATGCTTTCCATCACTGAAATGCAGCGCAACAGCTCGTTAGACCTTCTCAGTGGGGTATAAATTTCCTCGGATGTGCAACACTAACAAATAACTTAGAGGGCATTGGATTTTCGGAAAGTACAACAATCGAATAACCAAAATAATAATAATACTGAGTGCAGTGAATGTAAAATTTAGAATATCATCCCAAGTCAATTTCCAAACTTATCTGACCTATACAAGATGTTTTTGGTTGCGTAGACATGTTCGATATGGAACAATATGATGAAATACTCATGCTAGAGGTGCCGATTCCCGGTGACCCCGGGGATAGATAGCATCAGAAAATTTAATTAAGGAATGGAAGTTAATTCATAGAGGAGACTACCATTCAGATTTTCAAAAACATGTTCATAATTGTGGTTAATTGTTGACTACAAAGAAAATGCTACACAAGGCACTCATTTCTTCGAAACGGGTGTTTTGGAGCATCCATTGATCAACATAAATAGGGTTTCTGATTTTTACTTTCCAATTAGTTAGTATGAACCAAAAATTGTAATTTAAAATGGGCATAAAAACAATATTCTCCTTAAGGAACATTTATTCAGCCTCTCCACTGGTAAGGTAACTAACATCCCTTCCATATTCGATGACCAAGACTATCGTGTCCGGTCTACACCTAGAATGGAAGTTTCTGCGGTAGTTAAAGACTTGTATTTTGATGTCAAATAATGGCCTCACCTTTAAGTGCGAGCCCTAGCCTACCGAATCTTGATTATCCTGGTATTTGATATAATCTATTAAAAGCTTCTCGTTGGACTTTCATACTTGACAGAACGTTATAGGTCAATATGCTTTTTATTTATCCTTTATTAACCTTTGGATTGAAATAAATCTCTTGCAATTGCATTATAAAGTCTTCGCAGTTACCGCACCAATAGTGGCTAGGAATTTTATAATGGACAGTGGCACCCTCAGCTAGCATGTACCTCTGCTATCGGCTTCGTGTTTGTCTTTAACTGGGCCCATTATATCCAAGGGGCTTTTTGAATATAGAATACTTAAGCCGAATGAGTCTGACAGATATTTATCTTTTTATTGGAACTACAGGATCACGATCGGGAGGTTTGTCTTTATGGCTGTTGTAAGCTTTCACCATTGATCCTATAGCCTAGGAGATTAATGTGGTATGTGGCCTTAGTTGAAACTCTGAAAGAGACTTTCTACTACCGCAATGGAAAGTATGTCCCTTACTACATTAAAGACTAGAAGGAGATTATAGCACGTGAGAGTTGAGATCGAGACACAGGTTCTATCATCTACAGAGTATGAGGCCAACAGTAAATTTAAAAGTCTTAGTTTGAGAAGAAAATCTAAACTTGAGTAGAGAAGAGCAGAGAAGTCTCGAAGAGGTGCTATTATATCGAAAAAGATTGAAATTTGATGCTAAGACCCTACGGTGAAAGGGTATATTCGAGCTCTTATACCGCCTGCTTGCTTTCAGCACACTAATCGAGTTCGAAATCGTAGTGAATAAGAAAAGCTACACAAAAGCTGCACCTTTTGAGCCCAAGCTAGCAGATAGAATGCACACCTCTCGGTCGGTTTTCATATGCCGGAAGTGTCGTAAGCTGAAAAGAAAACGCATAGCATCGAATAACTCAGTAGATTGGATCTGTTTAAGTATTTGATCAAGCTAACTCTACCTCGCGGAATGTCTGTCGTCCCATTCCCTCCCCTGGGTGCTTCTTCGACATCTGTGACCCAAAGCTGTAGTTGATATACCTCCCCTTGAATATCTGTCCGTTGGTAGGCAGAACCCAGTTCATTTGGTCTTGCTTGTTGAAGAACTGTTGGCGCAACTGATTTTTCTATTAGAATACATCCATCAATTGATGTATAGGTAAAGAATAAACTCACCTCCACACACAATTTCTCTTTTATGCCCCAAAGCTCTTCACTCTCCTCCTTAAGCCTCAAAAGGAGAGGTGTCGCGTTAGAAATGCCATCGCCACTGACCCGCTCTTCATCCAGCCTTCTCCGCTGTAGTAAACATATACCATCCTGTCCATTCCTCTTGCAGCGCGAACATGCTGGTAGAGTCCTCGAACATGATAGTCCAGCATATGTGCACTGTAGGCACGATACGATCCACACCAGCCTTGGACCAGCGCAATGAAGTGGAGTTTGATTGTTAGATTTATCGTAAGATTCAGTTTTGGCGTCGGTGCTGGCATTGGATTCTGTACGCGGTGGTTGCGAGGTGATACGAAGAATGCAGTTCTCTGAGAAAACTTCCGGAGCGACCACGTCCCTCTCTTTCCTCTCCTGTTCCAGCTGGTTTCTAGCATACTTAGCACCGATACTGGACGCGGATGTCTCAGATAAGGTGCTATCGTCACCTATGGTTCTTGTATCTTTGACATTCGGTTCATCAAAGATACTTTGGTAAGAAAAATCTGTCTTCGTTGGTGACACCTCATCAAAGCCCTGGTCGGTATGGCACTGTCTACTCGGTGTTCGTGGCCCTTGCCTATCCCCCTCTTCAATTTCCCTCAAACCTGTGCCCGAAGATTCCCCAAAGTCCACCCGTTGCAACCACTCAACAACGAGCTCAGAGATACTCAATTGCACCATTTGATCTAATCGCACCCCTCTGAATTGAAGATGATAATTGAGAATTAGTATGGAGATAGCTTGTACGAGAGGGCAATGCGGATAGACGGGTGAAGTGATTGTGAGTGAAGTGAGAGACGCCAGAAATGGAGCGTCGATTTTTAGCCGTCACTCATGCTGGCAAGACCCAACTATACACGGGTCTTATGTTTCCGAATTGAAGACCGACAAGGGGTTAGCTCTTTTGTGAAGTTTAATTACTGCCCTGTGCTGTGTGGAAGAAAAGGAAGGGCAGTGCCTAAGACCAAGGATATTTATGTTGCTGAGAAGTCATAAAGGTCCTGGAAGAGTATGAAATTGATAGGAGCACTGACTTTGGCATTTAATTGTGATGGCAAATGAGAGGAAGCGAGTGAATGAGCGTGGCTACTCTACGAAAGCCACAGAACAGCAGGATCTGTTTAGATGAGATTCAGTTTAACCTACGATTGCCCCTACCATGTGATTATGTATTCACGACTACATTAATTGAGGAAGCAGCGAAGAACGGGGTTCTCATCAGCAAATGGGAAGAGTGATATATCCAAGACTCTGGATCTGGCGCGGCATCCAAATGCTGTTCAGGGGTATCGCAGTTACCAACAACATCTACATGTTCCACCTATAGGACGAAGCCTCCCAACGCAACATTTTTCCAGCTTCGTACCGGATGTGTATCTTCGAGTTCTACGCACCACCAAAGAACCTCCTTTGTCTTCTCAATCTGACCGCTCTCTTCATATGCCCTAGCCAACGCGAACCATGCTTCCGAGTAGTCCCAACCGGAACCGAGCTTAGTTAGTATGGAAAGGAGCCCGTATGCGCGATCTCTCGCCATAAGTCTATTCAATTCTGGCGGTGAGATCTGATTTTCAGCCGAGGGCGTATGCGATGTCAGATGTGCTTTATTCAAACTAGCCGTAGAGTCTGATACGCTTGGTGTATTGACCATCACTTTGCGGGTGATTATTTCGGGGTCCTTTGCTGGCTCTAAAGGAATGATCTTGCTGTAGATGTCGAGCAGGATGTTGGATAGACCTACGATGGCCCCTGGGTGGTTCGGGAAGTGCAAGACTGCTCGTTCGAAATCTGTTCGTCCTTCATGTTTCAGTGACTGAGCTACAAGCAGCTCGCCTCGCTGATTATTAATTAGCAATAAAGTTCATAGGATATAAAGACCACAATCGACGTACGGCAGCGAAGGCGTCAGCCCACAGTTCTTCGACGCTCTTCCCACTACCCCATCCGCTATCCGCAAATGCTTTGCTAGTCGAAGACTCTTGCGCCACATCTGCCTCGAAGCCTTCTGTAAGCTTCAAAGCCTCGCTGACCGCACCATGTGCATCTTCGTACATTTCGGCTCGCGTATATAAGCTTGCAATGAATATCCATATTTCCACCAATAGTGTCACCTTCTGCCGACGCTCCTGGATTTTGGAGAACCGAGGATCGGGGGAAATATAATCCGTGCGGGGAAATAGAGTAGAGGGGCGAATAGTCTGCTTCGACGACTGCCGTGAATGATGTGTTGAGTGTATCTCTGTAGTAGGAGACATATTAGCGACGGTGCGCAGTGGTCGCTCATGGCTTTCGATTGATTGACTGAGTGAACTAGCCCTGGATCGACGACCGGGGGACTTGTTGCGTACTGAACTGTTTCGAGCTGAGGTGCCATTTGTGACTCCTTCAGGTAGTTGAGGCACGTCAGGCGTGTTCCCAGCATCTACTTCTGATTTTCGACGTAGGCTGTTTGCACTTCGTTTACGGAGCTTGCTTGGAGTTCTTTTCACACCCCCTTCGTCCTGCTTCTGGTGGAAAATATTGTGATGGCCACCGTTCGCATAGCCACTCCCATTCTCATCTGTCACCTGGATTGTAGGGGCAGCAGTCCCTTGTGTGGTAGTTGACGGTCGTGAACTTGCTGTTGATGGGTTACGGGCGACTGTGTTATTTTGCGGAGTTCGGATAGAGCCCTTTGAACGGAATACACTGCCACGGATGGTCCCGATAGCACTCTTCGGTGGCACCATTGCGGTAGTTGGTGGTTGAGACTTACTCTTCTCCATAGCAGGATCCCCAAAAAGCCTAGCGTAGAGCGCGAGAAGTTCATCGCACCCATCTACAGCAGTGCTGGAACCTTCGACCACTTCCACAAGAGCCAACTGTGTCATTTTGATTTGGAGAATCCCACCCTTCTCAAAACTTTCCATCTGATCAACTATCCCTAGGTTCCTCACAGCTATGCCGTTCACTGCGTTTAGATGTTCACTCCGAAAAGCAACATCTCCATCTTCTTTTCCGAATAGCATCGCTGGGTCCCCGAATTGCTCAAATGCTGCTTCGCATGACTTCTCAGCGGCATCGAAGTCTGACCTCGATGTCAAAAGCAGAGCAAGTAAATGCCACAAAGGGATTAATTTTCGCTCACGCCCAAATTCTGTGACCTGTCCTCCTAGGAGCAGACCACCTGCGCTCATGGATGGTCTCTGCTTGGTAGCAGGGGAGAGGGCACGTTTGACAATTTTGATTGCACCCGCAATATCTCGCATCTCAGCCAGTACTAAAGCGAGTGCATAAAGGGCTTCAATGCTGTTAGGGTCTTCTAATTTTGGCTCGAGCGACTGGCGAAGGTACTGGACGGCCCTGGTTTGGATACTTGTTCGTGCATCTGCATCGTAAGTAAACCGTGCCCAATGGGCCTGGCTAACTCCAATCGCACAGTATGCAACGGCAAGTGATTTTGGGGCAATTGCAGCCTTAATAGATCTTAGCACAGTAGTTTCGGGGGTGATATCTTTGCTGTGTAAAGTTTGTTCTATCCATTTCTCGATGTGGTGTCCAATTTCCAGGGCGTTCTCGGCCTCTTTTCTCGAACCAAAGCGGCAGAGAATTCGTATGGCCTCGGCAGATGTGCATAGGATCAGATTATCGTCATCCATGCCTACATCCTCTTCTCCTGATTTTTCGGCTCGGTCCTTGCCTCGAGCAATGATTTCGACATAAGATTCGTAAGCCTTGAGTGCCAGGTCAAACTCTGCGAGAGAAGAATGAACAGTGAACAGGTGTCGGAGTACCTGCGTGGAATGGAATGTCTTGGTTGCCGCCCGATATAGGATCTATACGACACAATGAAATTAAAATGTGCGACACAGCAGGCTGAGCCAATACGACCTACTTACATCAAGTACTCCTCTACTCACAGCTTCTTTGCCACCTTCACCTTCACCTAGATCTTGATCGCTCCACGTGGGGCGGCAAAAATATCTCCAGTTGTGCATGACTGCCTCCGTCCACGCTTCCATTTCTTGATTGCTCTCGCTTGCTTTGGGGAAATGCGTTTCTTTTAATAATAAAGCCTCGTAAATGGTCTCCACTCTCTTCAGTTCTGCACGCTGCTGTAGTCTTGTGTCAGAGTGACGAAGGGGAAATTCTTTCTCCGAAACGTCTACATTGGTAGATTCGGCATGGTATGGTAAATTGTATCGAAGTATCATAGAGAGAGTGTTATAGTACGCTTTCCATGCTAGGCGACGATATTTTGCTCCGTTTGCTCCTTCGGCGCTGGTATCTTTTGCATTTGTCTCCCAATATTTGGCCCAGAATCTAAAGGTATGCAGAGCATCCGTAGGTTCCACAAACTCCGCGGTGTCACCGGATTGATCGGATAAAATGCACACTCGCACTAGTATATGTTCGGTCCACATTTTGAACTGCGAAGTTTCGGCGTTAATAGAGTTGAGGGAAGCAAGCCAGGGAAGTATCGAGGTATAGGAGGGCACAGCGTCTTCGATGGCACCGGTCTTTTCCAGAGAGGAACCTGCGCAATGTTAACCCAAATTATTAAAAACAATTGGTCAAGTATTATACCTTTGAGATAGGCACCCTTGACTATGCACACCCTTGACCACCCACTAAGTGTGATATCGTTACTCGACATCTTTTTTGCGACAGCAGAGACGTCCTTAGGAAGCCTTGCTATAGCTAGTCCGGGTTCTTCTAGGACATAGTGAAGCCACCCCAGGCATATAGTGGCCTGGAACGCATCTTGAACATGGTCCCCCTCCTCTTCGATGGCCGTGAGCAACTGCGGTATGATGTTGGTAAGCCCGGTGGAAGCAGGTGAGTCAGTGGTGGAGGGCCTCTGGGAATTGTATGCGGCTATGTGTGCCTCGGATCGCGCAGTAAGAGTAAGGCCTGGATGGCTCGTTAGGCACTACTATGAAAGGTGTAGGGCATTGCGGGGCCCACTGACAGCGACGGTGCGGCGCATGCTTCTCAACCTTCCTGCATAGCTCTGGAACTTCCTTCCAGTTTCCGGCGCATCGCGCATCGTCCAATTGGGCTATGTAGCGCGACGCTTTGTCGTTTCCTGCACGGCTCTGTGGACGTGTAAGCTTGAGCTGGTGAGAATGACGTTTCGATCGAAGACTGTCCGTTGCTGGGAGGAAGAACGTACACCCATGGTATTAATGATAGTCCTATCGCAATGAACAGGGCCGTAGGGCACAAGAAACCATGTTCGAAGAGGAAAATACGGGTTGTATGGTGAATGACGATGGCCAAAGCATGTGAGGTTGCTGTTTGCTGTTCAACACATGGATGTGCCACCGGGGCCAACGTTGGCCCGCTGCACGATCCCTGTCGATTTGACGCCTCAGCCCGGCTACCGGCCCTATGTTGTTCCGAAATGGCTGAACTTTTCTCACGTTCGGATGCATACCGAGTTCCTGAATCTCGACAAGTTCGGACGAACTCCCTCGTAAAATCTCTACAGGGAAGAGAAATTGCAATTCTCCACAACATGGCACCAAATTCAGCCGAATTAGCGACTCTTCGGGCCCTTACATTCCGTCTCTCCTCTACAGCAACCCTGCAACTTCCTCCGCATGTGCCTGCCATAGCCGCGTCCCTGGTCAATTGTCGAACCTTGCTCTCCTCAAATCAGGCTTCGAGCTCCAAATCGTCTTCAGAGGCTTCGGTAGCAATCCACAAGTATCGAACACTAGTATCAACGCTCCTCCAGGACCGCACGGTCCAGGGAAGATGGGCTGCCATCGTGCTCATCAAGGCTACCATTGAGGTGGGTGGATGGGAGACACTGCAAAAGAGCTTGCCCTGGGTCCGTGGGCTTCTGGGTATCCTGAATAAGCCCGACCCTCCATCTTCGAAGAGGCTATGTCTCATCACACTGACCCGCATTTTCGTCCTAACACGCGAGTACCCAACACTGGTTCGGGAAATCACAACGCCTTCATTACCTGCATACATCCAGTTTTGCTTGCAATTGGCCACTTCCAAATCCTCGACCGGCATATTGCAGAACGTCCTCGAGAGCTTCAATCAACTGGTTCCCCGCCATCCCACCATCTTCCGAACCTACCGGAAACCGCTACTCCAGCTTCTTGGGCAGACTATCGCCCCCACGCCTTCTAGCAAACTCGTCGCAGAGCAAGCACAAGTGCATCCGTTAAATGCATCGACTGCTGTATCTGATGCGGCTCGACGACTGTACGCCCAACTACCTTGTTGCGCCGTAAAGGGGGCATCAAACGAAGAGTGGGAAAAAGCACTGAAGAAAATCATCATAAATGCACATCATGTATCTGACAAGGTTTTTCGTGCTGTAGTCGAGGACTGGCATTCCCCTATGCATGGTCCTCAATCTACTAATGGTCACACTTTAGATGCGGAGGTGCAAGCTCTCGAGTTCGACGAAATGTCACTAACTCCGTGGTCTGGCATCCATGCTGGTGGAGAGCGGTTAATCAGCATGCTACGGCTTGTTAAAGAACATGTAGCAACTCCCACAGCAAACGTTGTCAATATTCAAGTTGGCGCTGCAATGGACCTACTTACAAGGGTGCTGACACTGACAGTTCCCTTGTCAGCTGGATTCAAAAATTTCCAAAACAGTGTGAAGTTCAACAACCAAGTTAGTAAAGAAGAACGGGAGAATCTGTGGGCAGTCTTGCCTCAGGTTCATGTTGCAGCGATCGAGGTCCTACTTGCACTGTTAGATCGCTGCGCAGACAGCATGTCTGCCCTAGGATCGCTGATTCTCGACCAATTGCTCTTGGTTTTCAATGCAGAGAAGGAAACACCCCAAATTCGAACAGCGTGTTACTTAGCAGTGGCACGGCTCATCGAGCAATCTGGTGTGACCTTACCAAAACCCTCAATCGACCAGCTAAGCAACATGATTCGCACATGTTGCGATGATATACTGCCCTCAGAAGTTGCAACCATCAGGCCAAACCAACTCTCGGCACATAATAAACCAAACGGCACTAGCCAGCAGCAAGCATCCACGAATGTCGATACCTTTTTAAATTCTGTGGGCTTGAAAGATCCCAATGCCAACTTTGACGGCCTCAAGCAAGCAGCATACAATCTCCTCCCAGTCCTTTTGTCCGGGATTAGAGCCCAGTATCTTTCTGACTCTCTTCGTGCACGTATGGACCGAACTGCCATTTTGACTCAGCACAAAATTGCCATGGTCGCCAGCGTCTTAAACCCACCACCTAGCAAGAAATTCGGTAAGCCAGCTGCAAGCATACTTCCACTTATGGCAAGGTCTTTCGCCGAGGAGAAAGATGTGGAGGGACTACTCAGACCCAGAATGCCAGTAGTTCGCACCAGCACCCAAGAATCAGAATTGGAGGATGAGGCAGAAGATGAAATGGAGGATGAAGTGGAGGATGAAATGGAGGATGAAATAGTTGAGAACGTGGAAGCAGAGGATGAGAGATTTGTTGGTGAGGAGCTTGATACACTTTTGGAGACAGCTGCGCAAACAGAGAATCTGGCGGGTGGGACTGCAATGACAGATGCCCCGCGTTTTGCCAGTGTGCTATCGCAGCCAGCACCCTCACTGTCTTCACTACCCACTGCAGCCCTACAAAACAACAGCACAACTATGTTCGTGCCAGATTTCAAACCCGTCGTCAGTAGTAGCAAGAGACCGCAGAGTGAAGAGACTCTACCTTCTCTCACTAAACGGGTGAAAATAGATACGAAGGGGGACGTGCCCGAGACAAACTCACAAGCGAAAGACTCCAGCACAACTACGACGCTCTTCACTACAATATCTAAGTTTACAGAGCGGCCGGTAACTCTCTCTCCACAACCTTCCTCATCACATGTCTTGGTAGCCCTATCAACACCAGTGGCAACAGAAGTAGACAGCGACGACGCCGATGATATTGTTCCTTTAGTTTTCGGTCAGGATACAGACGAAGACTCAGACTAGTATATTTTTATTTTCCATGGGTCCTCGCGAATCAAATAAACTCTCCCACTGATCCCTTCACTAAAGTCGAACGTCAAACGCGTCGATCAACGGTGAACCCAAAATCCCCTCCCCCCGCACTAGCATTGCTGCTGCTATGTCATCCTCAACCCACCCAAAATTCATTCATCCCACTGACAGACTACTCGCCTTCCCACAAACTATTCTCAATATACTCAATCCCACCCTTCGTCCGGCACTACTACCGTTCAACTTCCCGCTCCTGCGGAGACAAATGCCTGCAACTCGCGCAGTCCCCATTGGTGATATTCCCTTTATCAAAAATCTCACTACAATCACACGAGTGAGCAAGGCAATCAATAAAATCGAGGCGCAGATCCAGACCTTTACTAAGTCTAACGGAGTCAGGCGGAACTGTTCTCAAAGAGCTGTTGGCAATATGCCCCTAGGAAAGCGAAAGCGGTCATTCGAAAATGTTCCAGGAAATTATGCGAAACACGGACTTGTTTCAGCGAACAGGGAAGACAATGACCCACATGTTGGGCTTCACCGACCTGCGAAGGCTTTCTCGAGACCCCAACATACTAGAACAACGAGGCATCAGGCAGTTCTTCGGCCAGCGGGTTATTACCCTCCCAACGCTCAAAATCTCCTATCAGTCTCGGTCGATGTTGAAGTAATTGATATTTCTTCCGATGGAGATGATGAGCAAAATGCCAGAGATATTTGGGCCCAGTACAAGCAAACGCCTGTGGGTGGCATACAACCCGACGATTCACATCAAGATGATATCATTGTGAACTCAGTAGAGCTTCCAAATGGCGGCGCTGCCGTTGGGGTTACCCATTACCGGGAGTGTTTAAACCAGCACAAGTTCTACACGAAGATTCGTACCAATTTCAACCATTACCGCACCAACGGAAGGGTCGTCTCGAAATTCCCAAATCTTGACCATTACCGCGATATTCACCCAGCGGCGAGGCAAAATGGCTACATCGACTATACAAAACCACCTAAGAGTCACTCTACCGATGCCAACATTGGGTCCATATTCGTCAGCACGACTTACAGTCCATTAGTATGTCTAGCCATTATCCGTGTTGCACAAATCAATTTACCATTCATGAATTTTGATTCCGCTCTCGATCACCTCACAAACCTCCATCCTATAGCCCCTTTCCCCCAGCTCCCCGATAACTCCAGTTTTGTCGATGACTTTGAGTATCCTTACCGAGCTAGCGACCTCCCTATCAAAATCGTCTTCATTCCCAGGTACTACAATGATGGTCGTCACGCCCTTGGCTTCTACGTTAAGATTCTAGGGCCAAATTCCACTATTCTTTTCACCCCTTGCACAGACTACGACCTCAGCCAATTTGGCCTGCTCAAATTCCCATACGCAGATGGTAATGGAACTTGGGAAGACACTGTGATTGCAGCGAATGATGGAGAATGGCTCAGCAAAAATCATAAAGATTGGACTATGTCATTCCAATGGGTAGCTGTTTACTGGGAGAATAAGTTGTCTCTCTTCATGGGCAACCAGGAGAATTCGAATTGAACAGGAACAATGGCGAAAGACAGTCTGGTGTAGATTAAAACTCTCGAGTTCTATTCAGATTAAACATAGTTTGGTGCGAGCGGGCGAAGGGTGGATCAGTTATTCCGGCACTGAGCTTTCATGATGCAATAATTGATAGTGCAGATGAGAATGTAGCCCAATTATCAATTCTACAAAATATACAAGGAGATATCCATAACTATTCAATGCCATGTTATATTCCTGCCACTAGCCTGTGTTGTGATAATGGGGAATGTAAGATGTTCGAAAAAGCAAACACGTTGGTAGAATGGTTGCTCGGATTCGGCGGTGCTATGCTAATGTACCTTTTTAAAAACTTTGGAATGCGGTACGACTTGATGAGCCTCTAGGTAACGACACCTATGAATGTGTGTGGTTTGTGTGTGTGTGTGTGTGTATTCTGGTGTCAATTATAACTAGAATATACCATTTACGTGTAACCAACCAATCCAACTCTCGTTCCTAATTCGCTCTTCTCATACCTATTTAGCTCGGAAATTCAAAACTGAGAATTTTTGTTTGCAACATTTCTTTACAATGGAGGAAAGACTTGTCAGTAAGTGTTGATAGACTTGCATCCTGGTGTCCCACATTCCACATGCTTACAAATATGCTGAGTTTTAGCTCAATAAAATTTCTCTATTTACTAGCCTAGCTTGTTTGTCCTACGGAAATGACTACAGCTTTTCATCCAAGTAACCTTTTCTGTGAATTTCTAAAATCAATCTTTCGTAGTTTTTGTGAGATGTGAAAGACTTCTGTCATTCGTACTTAATATCAGGCTACTGTGTTATTGCTGCCTACCACTAATCTATCTACATTCGGTTTGTCTCAACTACGAAAGATCGCGGTAGCAGCGAGGGTTATAAATAGATAAATCTATATATTCTTCTCTCCATTATCCCTACAGTAGAATCCCCTCCGCTTGAGGGAGAATCTCATTCTCTGTATACAGTTAGTTACTGCTGTTGAGGTGCACCTACCTATAACCTCCCAATCATTTTTACAAACCACCCACATCGACGTTCAAAGCATGCTCGAGCGAAAAGGATTTATAGGGGATATTTTGACAACTGCACGTTTGCCGCTGTCACACTCACCCATATCGACTATTAGTCTTGTTATTTTCCTTGTTGTGGAGTTCGCCATCACTATGGCTATGGTGCAGTTTATCACTTCTTCGTTATCTAACCACCTCCCGGAAATTTCCTCATCTTCTTTTGTGTACTACAATTCATACTATGATACATATTGTACGTGAATCGAACCCCATGGACTGCTTTTCTTGGTGGCTATTCTATCACCTATCTCTATCAATATTTTGACATGGCTATTCTGAATCGCAGGACTGATGGACAAGTTAAAACCTAATTATCGATCTCCTAAAGTTGATAAACAGATTCTAGCCAAATCCTGGTGAAAAACGTCCATGTGGGCTTCAACCACGAAATGAACAAATTATGTGCGATTCTTCAAACACTTGCCTTTGGAATTATGATAACTTCCTCCTTCCGATTTGTTGTAACTCCGTACCAAGTGAAGCATATTCGCAGGTTGAATACAACCAAGCGCAAAAGCTACATTCGGCGCACCCTTGTTAGTACTTTGGTCTCATATAATAATCCATGATTTTTGATATGTACCATGAAAATGTTGCGAGGGCCCAAATTACTTACTAAATATACTGAAGCACCAGCGCATCACACAGCCCAGTATCTGTGAGTACTTACTTACCCATGCTAGTTCTTCGATCACTTGTCCGCCCACATCACCAAGCCCACAACAAAACCATCAAAGTAATTCAATGTCACGCCCAGATCATTAAGGAGTCATAAATGTATTGAAAGTTTATTATTGATGTCAAGGAAATATGAGCACAACCGAGATGTGGTGATATCTTATACTCAATCATGGTTTCCATTGCCTTGCTATGATGAGGGTTAAGACCAGATTAAGCAGTGATAAATTATCATGAATGAGAGATGGAAGCAATCTGGCCAAATTGAACAATGAGTTACCAGCGGTTTTACATGACAATTTGATGGAGAACCTTTATTTCTTAAGAAAGATCATTCTCTTGTTTGGTATACTCCCGTGAGGAGTATGAGAAGAATGACTTTTAGAGGAATACAAAAGAAATGCTATTGCTAGAGGTTGACTATAAAATCTGGTCCTAAGGGCAGATCATAACATTCGTGAAAGGAGAATGAACTGATGAGGGAGAGCTAGAAGCACAAGGAGGACTATAAGCACCAAGACACCCAGTAATCTGGGGTCATTTACTGGAGTGGTAGATATGTCAATCATGTTGGGAGGGTATGTTTTGTGTAAGAAGAGAGAACAGGGGACAGAATTCAGAGATATTCGAGGAATGAAAGTATACATCATCCGCTCGCTGCTTTATATATATGACGTTTATATATGTGATGACAATGACAAGTGTTCCCCCTTTGTGTACTCGGCCAGGATATCTTTGAAATCTCTCCTGAAACGCCTGTAATGCAACTCCTAAAGTACGGCACTCGTGGCTTCATATCAACATCCCATAGTTCCTCAAAATCTATGCGTGGTTAGAACTTCACTCAACCCAAGTGCAAACTATGGCTTACCGGATCTCATAGTTACCCGCTCGTGTCATGTACCGTACCCACTTCACGCTACTATAGTTGCTCTTTTCAAAGACTTTTAGGTATCTCACTAGAAGTCCTGAGCTTGTGAACATGAGCAGTGAGAAGTTTAGGCTAAGCGGCGGCCGACTCCAAGCCTTTTGATTCGTCATACTAGTTAAAGACGCTTCAGCGCTGAGAACGAATTCGCTCTGCCCCGTGAACCGAGGTATTTTCCAAACAATATTGTTGTGCTCAGGCTCGTATTTGGCCTTGCCTTGACTTGTTCGTTCTGTGATGCGTGCTGTGTTTAGGGGTGTAGGGATTCGTACTACAACATTTGTGGCGAAGAGTTTGGAGCCATAATTTGCACGGATAGCGATACTGTACTCAACCTTTGTTTTTCCGATTTCGTTGACGATAGCATGGACCTTGAATGGCAAGTTTACGTTCTCTGTTGCGCGGTACCTCATCAATTCGAACTCACCATCGGGAGGTACGAAAGAGATGATTCTGTCTGTATCAAACTTCCCGAGCTTTACACATTGGTGGAATTGGCAATCCTCTAGTGTCACACTTCCAGCGGCAGCACGTGTAGCCTTTGCCCCAGCTTTGTTTCCGCTAGGCTGTTGTAGATTGTCTTCGCCCAATGTCAATCGGTCGTTTAGTCCGAATTTACATTCTGGTGTCCCTGACAAGTATGCACGCATTACAATCTGCCCATTCACGTCCGCCCGAAGGACAGTCCCGGTGGCAGACATAAGAAGGTTCACGTCTTCAATTACGTCAACGAAGGCTTCGTTTTTGCGATATTTGATGTCAGCGCGGCGCCATGAAAGCGCACCAGTAGCCTGCATTGTGATCTTTGACGAGTCCTCCTGCACGGTGTGAGTTACTGTGTTATATGGTAAAAGGATGGAGAGAAAAAAACCATACCATTGCTCTTTCTGACTTAACGCCTTCCGTCGTGATATACATCTTTAATGTATCCGTCTCTGTATTCTGAGGGTATCCAAAATCCAGAATCTCATCCAAGAGCTCATATACCAGCACAAAGTTGTTCTTCACAGCCTCCTCGTCGAACTTTCCGAAATAAGCCTTCCCCAAGCCCACCAACCTATACAGAAACTCAAACACCAGGGCTGCATTTGCATTGCTCTTCGTCACCGCCACCAGATATATGTTTTCATGCTTCACATGGCTAAACGTTGTGGAACCGAGGGTGAGGATAGGAGACCGTACTTGGGCGTTCGAGACAACTTGGATGCGGAAGACATCGGCAAGTCGCGGCCGGCAATCGTTGCGGAAGGCACGAAAGATCAGGTTCTCGCCCTTTTGATTGAAAATGAGGATTCCAGAAAGCATGGCGTAGTCGAGACACGAGCAGGGGGTGGTAAGTGAAAGCAATTGAGATGATGTTGAAGCTTGAGGGCAATGTTCCCGAGGGGACATCGGAAGCGGAAGCTCGGGCCACCTGTTAAAGAAGCTAGATGGGTGCTGAGTCAGCAATACCCCAAACTCTCCACGATCCATGTCGCCTGGTTTGCGAGTATCTCATTGTTGTTGCAGAGTCCCTCTGGTCGCTCTCAAGAACATGAGATCACCCAGCGAGAATTTTATACTTCGGTTCATTAAGACTATTCAACACAGCTCTGCGAATCAGGATAGTCTATGATTTTCTCAGTACAAACAAGAGGACTTCTATTAGTATATATATATTCATCCACCCGCTATTGAAAAGAACTTTTGATACTCCGTTTGCTCTCAAAAGATTCAACTTTGACTATCGAAGAAATAATGCAAATAGTACCTTACTTTGAAATCATGAAAATCGACAATCATCTTCCAAATGTTGCACACGGTTGAATGAAGTTGTACGATC
Organism: Clavariopsis aquatica; assembly: GCA_013620735.1. Classification (NCBI taxonomy): domain Eukaryota; kingdom Fungi; phylum Ascomycota; class Dothideomycetes; order Pleosporales; genus Clavariopsis; species Clavariopsis aquatica. The sequence continues at coordinate 27,647 of JAAZQE010000201.1, forward strand.
CGACGAAATTAGAGCTGCAGATTGCAAAGCGGGTCGTGTATTGGCCAAACCAGATGGATGTATGCAGCGATACACACGGTGTCATTGGAAACCAATTTCAAAGCACCATCCTTAGTGGAACACAAGAACCTGTGAACGTTAATGACGAGGTAAATTCCTAGGTTGCGCTAGACAAAGTAATGTAGGCCACGATAAAAAAAATAGAGACATTCAGAGCGCGACCAGTGCCAAGCTAGTGATTCAATTTTTCAAGGCTTAAAAACTTTATATTCACTCCCAAGAAACATATCCTCAACGTTCAGATGGGCATGGCGGTTTCATAGAGCAACACAGACCATTTCTGCTTTCAGATTCGGCTGATATCAAAACTACTTCTGGCTGCACGGCATGTGAAAGGCCATTCAATTGAATCAGTATAAAATGACAAGTCCTCGTCCTGACCGATGCTCAATGCCTTGTTGTCCGAGGGTAAAGTGCGATATACGGTAATCGGACTCTAGACTCCGCCTCCGAACATGGACATTGAAAACACCGTCTTGCATTCGACCTGCTAACCAATCAGTGCGCCTACTCCTGACCTTTCGTCTCCCCTGATCTCTTGCACGCATTTGCTATTCATAATAGGCATCCTAGGAAGCTTATTTTCTGATATGCATTGAGAGAAGCCCCTCGTCGCATGTACTTAGCGCATCTGGCTTAGCACGCTGTCTGCACCTTGCCGGTATATGGTACCCTCGATTAACCGCTGAAAGGTGCAACTTACAGCCCAGCACGGACAAAGTGTTCTCGTCCAAGGCACGCATCCACAAATGCGGGACCCAAACCCTCCAAACCAAAGTGGGGAGCAATCCCCGCTAACCGCATCAGTTCTCAAAATCCGAGGGAGCTCTTATCGTCGATAACAAAGAGCTCACCTATTACGCTTCGCAACGGGAAGAGAGGGGTGGAATGGGCACGTCGCAAGATTTCCCGACTGTTTATTCCACGGTAGGGATAGGCTCAGGGTCTGTGATAAATTTATTTGTGTCAATCGCGTCGCGTCCACAATTGCTCACCTTTTGGGAGCTTTAATACCCCTCCAGCACCCCTCTCTTTTCACACGGCAAAGCTCTCTCTCCGATACCTTCTTTCCCCTAACCTAAACTTACACATACACACAATGGCTCTTAATCGCTTGAAGCAAGCAGCAGCCCATGTCGCTGGCCTGGCTGGGCCTGCGCATCCCTTCGATCCACTTTCCGAGTCGGAAATTGAGCAAGCAGTTGCCATTGTTCGTAAAGAGCACAGCGGGCTGTTCTTCAATGCAGTTACGCTCTGGGAGCCACGCAAAGCTGAAATGATGGCCTGGGTCAAGGATCCAAAGCACCATCCCTTGCCGCATAGGGTAGCAGATGTGGTGGCAATCGGTAAAGGAAGTAAGGTGTATGATGGTATTGTGGACCTGACAGAGGGGAAGCTCGTGAGCTGGGAGTACACCCCTGGAGTTCAGCCTTTGGTATTTTACTTCTCAAATAAGCCTGCAGGAGAGAATGGAAATTAACGGTGGAACCAGATTACAATGGAAGACCTTCAAATTGTCGAAATTATTGTACGCAAAGATCCCAAAGTCATTGAGCAGTGTGGCATCATTGGTATCCCCCCGGAAGACATGCACAAAGTTTACTGCGACCGTGAGTTAACGACAGTTCTTAGGATCTGGCGAAACTAACTGCATATAGCTTGGACCATTGGCTACGACGAGCGCTTTGGCAACAACGTCCGCCTCCAGCAGGCCCTGATGTACTATCGCCCGCATGTGGACGATAGTCAATACAGCTTCCCGCTCGACTTCTGCCCAATCTTCAATGCGGATACCCATGAAATCATCCACATTGATATCCCCCCAATACGGCGACCGTTGAATAGGGCGAAGCCAAACAATTACCATGCAGGTGCCATCGAGGCTGAAGGGGGTTATAGAACAGACATAAAGCCAATCAATATCACACAACCCGAAGGCGTTTCATTCACAATGGACGGAAGAAGCATCAGCTGGCAGAATTGGAAGCTCCACATTGGCTTCAACTATCGCGAGGGCATGGTCCTCTCCAACATCACATTTAATGATAAGGGCACAGAACGGGATGTCTTTTGGCGAATCTCGCTTGCGGAGATGGTGGTCCCATACGGAAATCCCGAACACCCACATCAACGAAAGCATGCTTTTGATCTGGGTGAGTACGGAGGCGGATACATGACGAACTCTCTGAGCCTAGGATGCGACTGCAAGGGTGCCATTCACTACATGGACGCCGCTTTTGTGAATCGCGCTGGTGCTGCCACAACCATCAAGAATGCCATCTGCATCCACGAAGAAGACGCCGGCATCCTCTTTAAGCACACCGACTTTCGAGACGACAGCGTGACAGTAACGCGAGCCCGAAAACTCATCATTTCACACATCTTCACGGCTGCCAACTACGAGTATTGCGTGTATTGGATCTTTCACCAAGATGGCACTATCCAACTGGAGATAAAGCTTACTGGTATCTTAAATACATATGCTATGCTTCCTGGCGAGGACCTCAAAGGCTGGGGTACAGAGGTTTACCCCGGCGTAAATGCACACAACCACCAACATCTGTTTTGTCTCCGTGTGGACCCCAACATCGATGGCCCCAACAACACCGTCTTCCAAGTGGATGCTGTTGCTGGCTCCGGTGAGGTTGGCAGCGCAGAGAACATGTATGGAAATGCGTTCTATGCGAAGAAGACAAGATTCGAAACCCCAGAGCAAGCCAAAAGCGACTACAACGGAGCAACAAGTAGGACGTGGGAAATGTGCAACGAGAACAAGTTGAACGAATATAGCCACAAGCCTGTATCATATAAGCTTGTAAGCAGGGAAGTACCCGGGCTTCTACCTAAGCCGGGCGGCCTAGTTTGGAAGCGTGCTGGATTCGCAAGACATGCAGTACATGTCACAAAGTGTAACTATTTTCTTTTCCATTTGTACTTTGGAGCGACAACTAACAATCATGTCAGACGATGACTCCCAAATCCACCCGGCCGGCCGTCACGTTCCCCAGACCAGCGGCGAGCCTTCCGAAGGTCTCCCGGCATGGATCGCAGCGAATCCTAGTATCAACATTGTTAATAAGGATATCGTGCTCTGGCACACATTCGGTATCACTCACTTCCCCTCACCCGAGGACTTTCCGGTTATGCCCGCTGAGCCGATGACACTCTTGCTCAGGCCGAGGAACTTCTTCACAAGGAACCCGTGCTTGGATGTACCGCCGAGTTACTGCAGTGTGCCTAGTGGTGTCAAGCAAGGCAGCACATTGGTTGACAAAATTAGCAAGTTGGCCTTCGGAGAGGAAAAAGGGCCTTCGGAGAGCTGTTGTCGAAGGTAGGCCGCTGGAGATGAGACGCGGGGAGTGTACATATGGGCACTTGGGTTCTGCACAGGAGCAAGATGGATTGGGCGTCTTCTGGTCTATATTTCTTTGATATTTCTTTGATATTTCTTTGATATCGTTCTGTCGTGCAATCTTACATATTCACTACTCCCGAAGTTGGTTGGAGTGTAGCCCTATGCCTATTGGACAATTACGAGGTTCGAGCAGGTACCAGTATGTCAGGGATAGGGTGGTAATCGGCATGTGATAACACAGTCTCCCGGTATGTTCGGCTGTCGGTGACCTGGTGACGTCGCGTGTTCCCCCACGCGCAAACGTCTGATAAACCCTGCATGCAAGCTTAGACACACGATGCTCATCCGGCGTCGGACGAGCTTCTCCTCCCCACCACCACCACATACCTTGACCCACTTCCTATTGGTATTACCAAAGATTACTCCTACAACACCGCAAATCCCATGATTCGACGGTGAAGCATGCAAGGCTCTCCGCCCGCACCTGAACAACAACGATGCCGCGCGCCTTCCCGCCAATTGAAGGCACGACCACCGGCAAAGCGCCCATCATATCGCCTTCGATCGTCGAGAGCGTTGCAGGATTCAGCGCGGGTGTGGTCTCGTGTCTGACGGCACACCCGCTCGATTTGCTGAAGAATCGGCTTCAATGTACACCTCCACTCTTGATCAACGAGAGCCATCTTGACCCCTCTTCTAGTGAACACACAAACCGCGTCCCGCGCCGGCGACTCTTTCCGAATTTTCCGCGCCGTGATCAAAGATGAGGGTGGCTTGCGCGCCTTATACAGAGGGCTATGGCCAAACATGCTGGGAAACTCGCTGGGGTGGGGATTATACTTTCTGTTTTACAGAAACATGAAAGATTTAATGCAAGCGCGGCGGGGCCATGGCGAATTTTTGTCCAGCGCGGAATTCTTCTCCGCATCGATTATCGCAGGTATGCAAACCATCAATCTAGGAGCAACTAAGATGGTGCGCGAGAGGATAGATAAAAGATTAATGCGATATTGGCATAGGTTTATTGACTGGCGCATGCACAAACCCCATCTGGGTTGTAAAAACGCGCATGCTCGAGCGTGGCGCAAACCATCCAAACGCCTACAAAAGTATGTCATACGGCCTCAAACATGTGTATCAAACCCGTGGCCTTCGCGGTCTCTGGGCGGGCTTCATCCCATCCACGCTCGGCGTCGCACATGGTGCCGTTCAGTTTGCGATATACGAAAAGATGAAGCATAGGAGAGGTGAGAAGATCGGCGGTCAGCAGAATTTAGGGAATTGGGATTATATCTATATGAGTGGTGGGAGCAAGCTGCTAGCGGGAGCAATCACATATCCTTATCAGCCGATAAGAGCGAGGATGCAACAATATGATGCAGCCAACAAGTATAATGGTCTGAGGGATGTGCTGTGGAAGACTTATCGAAATGAGGGATTTTTGGCGTTCTACAAGGGGTATATCTTACCACACTCACTCACTTCAAAAGAAACTGCTAACTGTTTGCAGAGTCATACCGAATACCATTCGCGTTATCCCGACCACGGTTGTCACATTTGTTGTCTACGAAAACACAAAGATATTTCTGCCGACGCTTTTCAATGACGAAGAAATGGCTCACGAGGAGGATTAGTCCTCTGTACAATCACCACCTTGTATATACGGATCCATTCTAATACCACTTTTACTACCCAACTGCTCCTCCGTTTTATAGAAGACTTAGTAATATGCTTCTCTAGCCACCACTTCTCTAAGTTCGAGGCTTGGGATGGTGAGTTAGGTGAGCAATACAAGTTTCATTCTAGAGTAAAATATGTCTACAATTTGGACCCCTGGAGTAGTAGATCAGGCTTGTTCGTTTAGGGCTGTCTTGGTGGGCATAACGAGTCACTCAGGGGAGCTCTTGGTTTGGGGAAAGTGGAGTGATTCTCTTCAAACGGCGCTTTAGCCCTTGTTTGGATTAGCACTTTTGATTTCTGACATCTCCCTCTTAGTCGAACTGGTATCACTTGGAGCTTTGCGCCCTGGTTGGGCTATCCTGGGATTCTTGTAGGTATGTTTTGGCGTGTTATTAATCTTGATACCCTCTATTTCACATAGCGTTAAGTATGCATGCCTTGAACTTCTCTACATTTTTAATACAGGCGTTTCTAACAATCCACTGATTGACATTTAATCAAGTCAGGTAGCCATTTATTGCAGGCCTTCTAGATCGAAGCAATAAAACAAAGAACATCGTGTTCAACACTGTTATTCATACAATGGATTCTTATAAGTACAAACCACTACCTCCGATGAAAGGGAAGCTGATTAGCCATTTTTCTCGTATCATATCGAGCATGATGGTAAGTTATTACATACACACCTTGTCCGCTGCACAGCCGCAAACCCAAGTAGATGTACCTTCCTGTGTTGTCCACCCATCTCACCACCGTCACTATCTCGTAACCTCTCACGGAATCCGAATAACACTTACCTAAGGCATGGCGATGTACATTGTCAACGACGTAGTCAACGGCTGCCAAGCGATTGTTTTGACAGTTTTGTTCCCCTCCAAGATTGTTCTTAGGCTCGTAAACAAGATCAAAGCACGGTTGCCTATGCTGAAGCTTGATGGAGATACAAACACAGAGTTCGCCTTGGACATACATTCCCAGGATATCCCTATCATAGGTACCGACTATTTGCGCTCTGGTGCTGTACCAAATCCAGAAAACGAGCTTTGGCTTGGTGTGTAGTAGCTAGGATAAGATTTTTCCAGTGAGGGGATGTACACCTTATTCAACTCCAACCAAGCTCTAGTACTACAAGAAAGTATGGGAAAGAACTTGGTAGTCAATGAGTCTCAGCCGGAAGGCGGAAGCCCCCACATAGTAGTGATCACGTGATTTAAAGTTCAGGACTTGTTTTCACAGTGTCATCATGTCCAGCCAGGTATCAAATCATGTTGCTGTCATTTATTTCCAAGAACGCTTCAAAAACTTTAGGCAGGTTCGTTAGCTACAGGCGTCATTCTCTTGGTGAGGGAACTGCTCTTATCGATAAGAGCCCCGGAATTCGTTCAAGGTGGCCTCTCCAGTATCTCCACAACATAAAAAACCTCCGCAAGCCCGCTCAACTCACCTTACGCAACCACACCCTACCAAAACAACCACACTGCTGAATCATCACAATTAACATCATGGAGTCTCCTGACACTTTTACGCTCCTTCCCCTCCATCTGGATCCATCATCAGCCACCAAATCTGTCACTGCAATCGGCATGTCCAACAACGCGCTGACCGCTGAACTTGATGCACTGAACAAGCTCCACGCACAGCTCCTCACTGTTGATACACCTACCAAGACCCCGCCACCACCCGTCCCTGTCAACCCCAAACGCAGCGCAGCGATCGGCAAACTGCGCGAGTCTGGTAACGCCGAATTTCGCAAAGCAAACTACCCCGCCGCTGTCAACTACTACGGGCTCGCAGTACAGATGGCACTAGGTCGCCCACACTGGGAACCGTCCGGCCTCGTGCGCGAAGAGGTGTCCGGTTTGCTATCGAATAGGGCGCAGGCAAATATGGCACAGCAGAATTGGGCCGAGGGCGCAGTGGACGCGGAGGCTAGCGTGGAGATGAAGAAAGTCGCTAACGCGAAGGGCTGGTGGAGGAGAGGCAAATGCCTGCTAGAGATGGGCAGGTTGGAGGAGGCTGAGATTTGGGTCAAACAGGGACTGGAATTTGAGGCCACGGAGCAGGATCTTGTGGCGTTAAAGGACGAAATCGAGGCCAAGAAAAAGAAATAGGTGGGGCTATATTGGAGTAGGCTTTCGTCGGCCTAGGGTGGAGGATATGATGCCGATGTTGGAGGGGAGAAGAGCTTTCTTTAGCGGAGATGCATTGCGAGGCGTTAGGGATCAGGGCTGTACTGGTACAAATCTTCATAGCCGATTATATAGGCTTCGACTGCTGGGTGAGTTGAAAACACTATACATCCTTTACACTGAACCATGCAACTGAGTCTTGATATAGTACTATACTTGTTTTATCTGGGATCTGTTCCAAAGATTACTTCATACCATATAAATCATTCTACACATGCATGACCTTGCTACAACACTATGGTGGATCTTGGAACGATTTAAAAACGGAATCTATACTACTCCTATTTGAACATTCATTTATTTTGAACCACCAAGGCTCCTATACCCACATCTTTCGCACCGCTCCGTTCCATTCTATTCCTCATTTTAGAAGCTTGAAGTTAATATTTTCCAAATGAGTCAGATCACTGCTACAGCACATTCCTTTCATATTATTATTTCATGGTCATAATTTCGCTTTGCAGTCACAGAAAAACAAGGACCGTTGCTAGACGGCGTGGAACCTACACATACGTATCCCTGCAGTGGATTCTAGCTAACACACACTAAGGAATGCTTTGGATTCGTGTATTTTGTTTCTTACTGCTGCCGCACAGTCTCCTCCCTAATAGGATCCTCACCCAGAGTTCCAACCACTAACGGCCACAACACCCCGTCCCATATCTCATATCCCAACTTATCAAGATGCACATGATCCACCAAATTCTCTGTCCCAATCTTCCCCCTCGCCTGTACCCAAGTCACCTTCTCCCCGTCGAATTCCCTATTCACCTCCCCAATTGCCTCTTCCAACATCGCATTTCCCTTATCCACAATTTCATCCTGGATATCCTTCCTATAAAATACATCACATGCCAGCACTCTACTCCTGGGCGCGATCCTCAAACAAGTTTCAAGGATAATTTTGTAGGCTTCAATGTCCTGAGGCCTAAACCCCGTTTTCCGTTTCTTGGTCAAGTCGTTCGTGCCAGAGGCTAGGATCCAAAGTTTGATATCCATATTCGTATCCTTTGCATCAACATCATGTGCTTTGGAATCGGGCGCGTTGTTCCGCTTAAGCACATCAAACAAACCCCCAACTAACCTGCCCACAATATTTGCTCCTGTATCTCCACCCACGGCTACATTCCACGCCGCCCCCGTCCCTCTTCCTAGCCTCCCCAATCTCGTCTCTTCTCCGGTACTCTTCAATCTCTCCAGCATAGAATTACCTAGATATACGACTTCGATCCTGCTCTTATTCTCGAGATCTGGGACTGGGGTAAAAGGGTCAGGGGTTTCGATTGATGTAGACGAGGATGAGAACGAGAGTGGGGCGCAGAGAAGAGGTGGGTTTAGATCAAGGCGGAAGTTGAGTTCCGGAATGTGGATGGTGTTCCATGTAGACTGTGAACGGCTTTTAGGTTTTGCAAATAGGGAGAGTTTAGACAGGAATTCGGCGTCGGTAGTGAGGCATGATTTGCTATTCAAATCAGATTTTGTGGGCATAGCCATCTGAAAAAAAAAAATTTAAACAGGAGACTGGGGTTACTGATCGGGTTGGAAAAAATGAATAAGGTGATAAGTTGGTTCATTTGTGGCATGGAAATCGAAGTGGCCACGAGGTTTTAGGTTGAGAGAAATGTTGTTAGAACAGTGTCGACTACATTCATGACTCATATCGAGCCCATGCTTTCGATACTTCATCGCTCAATTAAACAACATTTTTTCAGGAAAAATGAGTCTTTCTGATAAAAGCAGTGATAATAAGGGCGGAAGGGCTGTGTGGCTGTGATGCTGCTTGTACGAAACGAGAGTGGCTATAAATTAGTTTGTTAGATGTTAGAACTGAGGGCCATCATTCTTACAAGTACTATGTGTGGACTTGTATTTTGTTGGTATGTATTTGTTGTACAGTTTAAACTGAATTTGAGCGTAATTAATTCTATCAAGTGTACAATCCGCAATGGCGGTCCACTTTTTCACGCCTACAGAGTAGGAAGAGACCCCCACTGCTACGATCTAACCATAGCCACATTTATGAACCCTCCAACATGCAAATCCAAACCTTAAACCCCATCGCCCCAAGCGCCTTACTCGTCCTTGACCCCACCACGACCCGCCCGCTCGGCAGTCTCGATGCTCTTCTTATCCGTCTTAATCTCTCCGCCCTGCATCGCACCCATGATACCCGCGGCAGCCTTCCACGGCCGCAAGAGATCACCGGTTGCCGGCTGGCCAAGGAGGTGGATCTTGACGAGGTTGCCCTCGAAGGCGCCCTTGAGCGGGATGATGGACTGGATGAGTAGTGGGTTGGTGTACTTGAAGTAGAAGTGCATAACAGCCATCATGCCAACGCCCATGAGCTGCGCCTTGAATAGCGCCTTGAGCTGTTGGAGATCGTAGGCTTTGACAGTGGTTGCAACGAATTTGGGCTCGTCACCGGAACCCATGGGCGCGGGTTCGACGTATTTGACAACCGTCATATCTGGATACTCTGTCAGCCGCTGTATCCAAGGGGATGCGGGCAGAATGGTTATATAGGGGGAAGTTGGGCCACATACCATTCTTTTTGTTGATCTGCCCCTGCACGTAGAAGTAGATACCCGCGATGATGACATTGGAAAGCACATAGAGAGCCCGCACACCATTCAGCACATTCGGGTCATCGAAGGGTACTTTCTTGGAGATTTGCATAAATCCCCTATCCAAATATTAGCCTTCTATCGCGTAGTTGGCCGATTGCAGTGCGCGTGCGACGTACAAGATAATGATGAGGTTTGTAATCTAAGAAAGCAATTGTTAGCTTTCTAGTAGTGGAAAGGGTTAGAGAGAATATACCTGTGGATTGATGGCCATTGTGGATGCTGATGTGCGGAACGAGACAAGGTATGGAAGCGTAGGGGTGGTGTGAAAGGGGAGGACGGGTCGAGAGGGATGGGGGATCAACTTTTGGACAGCGAGGGTGAATTTGGTCCTTGCTTGGCGATATGCAAAAGGCCACCTTCCGACTTCCGACCACTAGCCCTGATTGGGACATTCACTCTTCCAGACATGTCCAAGATGTTCTCTTGACAACATTCCAAAAAAAATATGACGAGAGAAAAGGAAAACAGCCCAGTCGGATCCGATTGGGAAGGAAATATTAAGCATATAGTGAAGAAAAAGCATGAGAAAACTGACAGGCCTAGATCGAGTATTCCTTCACGTCAAAACATCAAGTCTTTCGTCACCTCATAAATCATTACAATTTAGTTGACCTTTTGATTTAATAAGGATCTTGGTTAAGGAGGTTGGGGGAGGGGGATTAGGGTTAAAAAATAATAATAATGAAAAGAAACGCCAGTAAATTCAATCAATGTTTTATCTTGGCTACTAGAAGTTATCCATCATGAACGATACTAAACGATCGATAATCCCGCAGGTGTTCTGGGTATCTCTTCTATCCCAGCTATGCGAGCTCAGCCATGGAACTTATAAAAATCGATACCCTCTCCCAGGACAGAGGGAACAAGCTATCAATGTATATACCTAGAGACACGAAAATGACGCCAGCATAATGCAAACCTAGCCAGTACCAAGGCATTTATTTGTATCCCCCCAATAACCATGCAACGCCAAGAATGAAAAAGGAATGTGAAAAACAAACGCCCAGAATATACAGAATAGACAGTGTACTATGCCCAACCTCACATAACCAGGCACTCCCGGTCCGGCCTGCTCTTATCCTTCTCCTTGCCTTTTCCTTTATCAAAGTGCTCCCCCAGATCTCGACTCTTGCTCCTCAACCTCTTCTTGTCTTCTTTTTTATCTTTGCCTCGCCTGCTCTTGCTACGCACAACACCGGAGTCTTTGTGCTTCTCCTTTACCAGAGCTTGGTCTTGGCCGCCGTTTTCTGCACTTTGGAGAGACTCGACTTCTTTGATGATGATAACCGGGTCTTCGAGCGTTCCAGCGTCTGTACTTTGGAGCTTGTCCTTGCTAACCCTGCCCGTTAGTCGTGATATTGTAAAACTGAGTCTGTTCTCGCCACTCTGGCTCGTGGGACGGCTCTTACTCGAGCCCATCCACGTTCTTGAGTTGCGGCGCGAACTTGACAGGAATCCAGACCGCTGATCATCAGGCGTAGAAGGTTGTGTGCCTCCACGTGGTATACTTTGTATGCTGTTTTCTAGCTCTTCGAATGCTATGCTACTATGTCGATTGCTAGACATGCTGCTACGCCCACCTGGTTCGTCAGAGTTGCCAGAGTTCAGATGAAGCAAGTCTGTCGTGGTGACCTTTTCCCAATCGGGCACCGATTCCGATTCTGTAGCTGTGTCCGACGGGAGGGTCTCTCGAGAAGGGTCTGCGGTGGGGAGCCCGGATGTGGTCTCATCATAGCTGGGAGGATCACCCCTTGATGCAAGTTCCTCATCAATGGGTTGGACCTGGTAAAATAATAGATACGGAGACTCTTCTTTCAGAGCCTGCTGAACATCCACACCACTAACTCGTGGGCTCGCAAGATCGTCAAAACGCAGCCAAGGATCCTTTGAGGGGTCATCTTGGGCATCCGGGGTGTTCAACCGATCGCCTGAGGATGGTGCATTGGCACGGACTAGAGAAATGTAGTGACCGGAGTCCACTGAAATGCCACGATGGCATACAACAGATTGGAGGACAAGCTTAAAATTCCCAAACAAAGGGCCTTCCTCCTTCATGCGATCATCCGAGATGAAGTGCGGCAAGCCTATTTCCAGAGGAATGTCAATGTAGGTATCAAGGCGCTTCGGGGTGCCATTGGGAAGCATTGTGTAGCGCTTAAGACATATCCCAAGGACTGGGCGCTTTGCAGAAAAGTGTGCCGCCACCTGGGCATCACTTTTCGGCACGTTATCCGTGTACCAAGCTAGAGTCATATTAGTACAAACCCTCCGTGGGAACCCTTAAAAACTCACGTATTAAACTGAAAAATTGCCATGCTGGCATCATAACCTCTTTACGGAACGATGATGCACGTGGCCGACCCGAAGAACTATTGTTCAAAATTTCGTCCAGTAGCTTTTTCTCGTCAAAATTCCTTCCCTCTTCAGACCTGCCTCGCCTAGTGTATCGTTCAGCAAAGATGCTATCTGCACGGCGACGTCCTTCAAGGATTGGCCTGCTAGGAGAGGTAGGGGTGAGGGCCGTGGGGGTAGAGACCATGGGCGACTCCCACCCCGACAGCTCAACTGTCTCTATATGTAAGATTTGACCTTTTTCCTTTTCCGTCGGCTTAGTAGAGCTCAGAGTGTTTTGACGTTGCAGGTAGCGTTTCACCTCGATTCTGTTATTGAAGTATGTTTCTAGACAATCTTCTAGAGTCACGGTCTTGTCTCCATCTGGCTCCGGTATGGCAACTTCGAGCAAGCGCTCGTTGACAAATTTGTGATCGTCTTCCTTATCTTCTCTACCAGTGTGATATATATCCATCTTCAACGTGAGTAGAGGGAGCTCCAACGCACCGGTGATGAACGTAAATGCTTCCGAGGCGTCCTGTTGGCGCAATTCGGCAGCCTCCCCCCACCCACACTTATCCAGGGAGTCCTGAAGGTGTTTTGTCTGAGTGGTAGTTAGAACAACTCGGCCGAGGGTACATGATGTCTCACCAGATCCACTTTGATGAGCTGACCAGTCCTCAGCAAATTGACCCATAGTCTCAAAACACCCGCGAGCTTCTTCCGGGGCTCGTCCGTGAAATTGTCGAACAGCATAGCCTCGAAGCTATCCAAGCGAGCGAACATGGCAAACAGCAGCGCATCCAAATAGCATGTCACCATATTCCTGTTTATAGCGCCCAGCATTTGCACATTGGCATTGTACTCCTTGAGTATCCCTTCGAAGGAATCGTTCGCGAGCAGGAGGACATCGTAAGCCTTGTCTAGGTCGTCGGGGTACCATGATAGTGCGTAACGAGCTTGTGACTCTCCAAGACTTGTGATTCCGGCAGCCTTGAGGCGTTGCATGAGCGTTTTGATCTGTGACGCTTCAGCAAATGTGATTTGTAGTACTAGTCGCCATGACTGCTGCTACCTTCTGTTCACCATCCTTCTCTGTAGCCTTCAGCTCCTCGTTGGAGAATATAGCGTATAGGTCTGTTGGGACTTGCTGGCTTGACTGCAAGGTTGGATGGTCAGAAAATTCGATAGTTGAGATGGGAACAGAGAGCAGTGCAAGGTGTGTGCAAACAGGCTTCTTTATGCATGGTACGCTGTGCGGGCTGGTCGGCGGCAGTACAAAGGGCAATTTGCGGTACAGAGTCTGCAGACTGATTGGCCGTCGGCGGCGGCGACGGCCAATGCGATCCTGAGATGTGGTACCGCCGACTGAGCCTACGGGGGGGAGGGGGGAGCTTGAGGGG